>JAZHYW010055067.1:0-105483 GCA_037355805.1 Ixodes ricinus | reverse complement strand
ATACGTATTGTCAGTTTCTCTAGCGTCGTGTCTGTTCACTCCCGCGCCTCGTAGCAGTGTTGTTGCAGTGTGTGCATGTGTGGAAGGGGGGAGGCTTGTAAACTTTTTTGGGGGTTTCGCCTCCAAACCATTCCCCCCCCCCTTCCTACGCCCCATGCTTCCCCCTCTTTGGTAAATATCAGCTGACCTTCCAACACCTTATCTCCTTTGTGCAGGAATGTTTGTTGATAGGCAAAACAACCGCTAAAATTCGAAAGTAATTTGTAACTTGAGAGAAGTTAACAAAAAAAGCAATTAAAGTAAACTACTAATTACCGAAATCAAAATGTAGTCGAAAGTTACTAAACAATCCAAAAAAGTAGATAAACTACAGTAACTTGAGTAGAGTAGTTGAACTACGCACAAGACTGCTTTAGCCCAATGTTCCTGCTCGCGATTTGGACGAAATGTTTTGTACTGCGACACGGGGCAGAACTACCGACTTGCCCGCTGAGGTAGCAGAGAAAGCTGTCTCGACTCCGAGCTCGACGTGGCCCACCACAATAAATGGCGGCCAAGTCACCCTCCCCATTCAATGGGGAAAACCCTGAGGCTGGGGTGGGTCCAGCACTTCCAACTAGGCAAAACTCCGCTCCCCGCCAAGGGCATTGGATTTTTACGGGAGTCATATGTTTTCCCCTAAAGTAGTTGAGAGCTTAAGGAGGCTCGGGGTGGGCGACTTTTTAGATCTCATTATGGCTACTTAACAAATGAGACAGCAACGCTACCCCATAAGCAGACCAAAAAAAAAAGATCCCAAAACAAGCAGCGCGGTATTATAACAAGTCAGGTTCTGCGTTTCTGCGCTTTCAGCGACTATACACTAAAGCAGTGGTTCTCAAATGGGGGTCCGCGGACACCTTTGGGGTCCGCGAAGGCATTCTCAGGGGTCCGCGAAGCCCTGCCTCATCAGTCCAGCCGGGCAATAAAAGTTCTCTTTTCTCTAATTGAGAAGAAGCGTTCCGATTTTCGGGTGAGTTTTCTCGTGTGTAGGTCAATGGAGAAAAGTCTACTTCATACTAGCCCTTAGTTGTATCAATTTATTAGATAATTGTCATCATTAACCTATACCTCTCCCTTCCCCTCACCACGAACGGGGTCCTCCGTCATCTCCGCCGATCCACAAGGGGTCCGCAGAAACATGAATGGTTCAGGAACCACTGCACCAAAGTATCTCGGTTCCACAATCAGTTCAAATTTACGCGTCAAAATAACGAGCTTGTTTGTAAAAACAAATTTAGTGAATGTGAAGGCTCTCCACCGAAGTAGTTTATTTTGATCTGATAAATCGGTAGCCTTCAACGGTGAATTATTGCAAGGGCTGCAGGTACGCCGATAAAGTTTCTCCCGGTTTTTCATTAAATAAATCGCTGTATTTCACGATCAATTAATTCAGCATCGGTAAATTTTCGAGGAGGATGAAATGCAGTATTTAATTTATTGTGTAATTATTATTTATACATATTTGGGGAGCGCAATTGCTGTAAGTTGCAAAGGATTCGCAATGCGAGAGCGTTATGGCAAATCATTCAAAGGTTATGAACTGAATGGCGATAGACTGAGCATAAATACAGTGTGACAAGTCAAGTTTTCAGTTACAAAGTACCAGGTGTTTTTCGAGAAAAAGGAGCGTGTTTCTCGCCAAATTATACTCTGCATTGCAGAATGCTGAAATTCCGTGGGAATGTGATACTAGTGGTTGAGATAAAACGCTAACGATTGAAGGCGCGATGTTACCTATAGCAAATCGCACCTATTCATAGATAAAGATAAAAAATAAATATCAAATTTCTGTGTGAGTCGGCGTCTCCCTAAGACAAATATCGTCAAAACAAGAACGGGCGTTGTGGAGGCGTGTGGCATTTACATCAGTAAAGCGCTTGTCAGCAAGAAAAGTAAGATTGCTTCCTTTCTCGCTGACATGCGTTTTTCACTGGATAAAAGCGCCCATAACTGTAATTTCTTTGTTCTTGAACCTGTTAGGCCTATGGTGGACGTCGGCTCGTAGAGAAAGTTCGTCTTTCTCTTTTATATTTTAATGCGGGTAACTTCATATTCTGAAACTCAGCCAATCAAGCAGAGCTAAAATTTCCTGGCCTGAGCAATTCGTCATCTTTGTGGATTTGCAGTCGCCGGCTGAACCAATCACACACAGAGATAGAAGGATCGCGGCGCATTCCTGCGCGTGATTAACTTAGCCGGTGATAGCAAATCTAAAAAGATAACGAGTTCCGTGACGAAGCACTTTTGGCGCTGCTCAATCGACTCTGGGATCGTAGGGTCTACTGCGATTGAATATGAAGTGACGAAAGAGCACTAAAAGGAATAAGAGTAGGCCGTGTCTCCAGCTCGTTGATCGCCCTCTCGCGGCGAAAACGGGAAGCGCTCTAGTCAGGGTCCCCCAGCTCTCCTGCTCAGCGGGCACGGCGGAACTCCACGCAATCATGGCTGGCAAACAGTCATTTCTAAATACAAACAACACTCTTCACTGTCCCTATATAATGCTGCAGCCGGCACGTGATTCTGCCTTACTAAAGAGTTAGTATTCCGCAAAGAACCAAACGCAAGTGCTGTGCGTTTGCGTTAGAGTTGCGTGCTCTACGCTGCACATGCGCGTTGTTGCCATGCGCCAATTCAAGACCGCAATTTTGGGCTCCGCGCACGCACAGTGTGAAACACGCCACGCCAACGCAAACACACAGTGCTCGCGTTCGCACGTATACGCTATTCGCGACTCTAGCGACCTATAGGGGGCGCCACCGCCACACAAACATGGCGGCTGGGAACAGGTGGCGTCGGCTCGGCCGGGCCGACTGACGGAGTGGCGCATTCAATTTAACAGATTTTTTTTTGTTTAATGCCCTATTTTATAGGTATTTGAAATGGGACGGTTAAGTGTAGCCGGTGGCAGCATAAACTTGCAGAGCATAGTTTTGTTTTCCCGGTGCTTCTTGTTCGTTTTCATGTCAAACTTTTGTTTCGGAGATTTCGTTCAAAACCGAAACTATGGGCTCCGGAGGGACGGTAATAGACTCTAATAAGTTTTGATAAGCTAAGGAAAGCGACGATGACTACAGAATTGTTCCGCCGAGAGTAATTTTCAGCTAACTCGCATGCCTCGACCATGCGACTTATCTGTCCGCGAAATCGAGCTTTTACGCGTATCCGCGTTTAAGAAACAGCTCCAGTCTCGTCTGCTCAGTCAGCAACACAGGCTGCAGGAAAATTACGAAAATTAAGCAAGCGCTTCTGAGCCAAGGAGCATGTTAATCCACTGGCGCCCCACTAAGCAGCTGATACTCCTATTTGAATTCAGGTTTTAGTAGCAATCGATAAGTCATTTTGACGAATATGCGGGTTATGTATGATATTACGTACTATGTCCCACTAAAGTGATATTAGAATATTCTTCGGGTTGAAATATGAGCTTAGTTGACTAGCTATTAGGTGAACTGTTGAATATAGGTATATTTGACAGACAGGGAGATACTACTTAAACTCAGCCAAATGGTTCTAGCCGGTAGCACGGAGACGAATGCGAACCAACTGAAGAGAGTCTTCATTGGAGATTCACGCAGAACCCCTCTGCATTGAACTTGACTCCAAATCGTGAACAGAGAAATTGAGTATTTTTTGTGGCCGGACAACCTGAGCAATGTAGACGTATATTTCTGCTGGTTTCGATGGTGGTATATTATAAAAATTGGAGGCGCGATAGATCATAATGTTGGTGACAGCTTCTAACTTTGAAAGCAGACAATTGCTCTCATTAATCGTATGCAGCGAGTAGGTTTTCCGGAATCAAATAATTGCGAAATCAGCCCAACTCCTTCAGTGTGGCACAGAGGCTTTTTCGGCGAAAAGCAGCCAAGATGAATAGCCAACGCACCGACCGGCGTGGGTGGCTCAATCTTGAAGCTAATCGAACACAACGAAATTCAAGAAAAGCAGCTATCGGACCTTCCCATTCACTTGACTGCAACATTGGTGTTCCATCCAGTGAAACACCTCGTCTGTCGTCCTCAGTCCACTGTTCTACATCCCTATAAAGAAACCACTTATCAGTTACCAAGTTGTCGTCACTTTGAATGTGATTCGAGACAGACAAGAAATCAAAACGTTTTTCCGTGATTCCTCCCCATCCAAGAAATCGAAAGAACGCGACCGTGTGTTGTGGAGTAAACGAGCTTTCAAACACGTGATGGAGGGAAACAATCTACTGAGGCTTCACCACACTAATGAACACTCAGGAAGCCTTGAGGAATAATAAGACCTTCGTCAAATTATATTGTTCGCCACCGCGCCGACAACACGTGTCCGCGAAAGCCGCCAGAGACGCGGAGAGGCGCAAAGCGATCTGTTCCGGCTGGTTCCCGGTTTTCCCGCTTGGTGCCGTCCGTTTTGCTGGAGTCGCGAATAGTGAAGCTCACTACTGTTGCACCCGTTTTCTAACGCCAACGAAACGTACATACAGTGGGCAGACGTGCAAGCGGGTAGGCTCTCCTCCGAGCTGGAAGGGCTGAAATTGGCAAAACGGCGGCGCGTAAAAATTAAAGAAAATAAATGTTCTATGTAGTTTTGTAACTAAGAAAACAACAACGGAATCCGTTTTTTTTTTTTCGTAACACGGGGCATTTGGTACGGAAGAACTGGTGGCGAAATTGGAAGTTTTGCTGGTTGGCAAAAGCTGTTACTTTGGTATATCACCAATGCTTCTGCCACAACTAATGTCACTTGACGCGGATTTCTCAGACAAGCTGGAATGATTTAATTGATTTTAGACTAGTTTGGTTTATACTTGCTAATTAAGAATGCCGCAATTGGCAACGGTGATGATAATTTGCAAATTTGGATTACCATAGTTGTTCGCGTGTTTGAAATAAGATCATAAGAAACAAATTATAGTTTGAAAAACGATTTATTAAAATATGATTATAATAGTATTAATTCAAATTGCCGTAATGTAGGCCCCCATTAAATCTACAATCCACATCCAAAGCCATTGTCACAAAAAATACACTATTTAACCACACCGAACTTCACAAAAGGGTATTTTGTTTTCGATTTGGCGTATGAAATACTCTGACATCATTATGACGGTAGACGTAAACACGTACTGAATGCAAAATAAAGTCCCATGCGTCACGGGTTGCCTTAAAAAGCACAGACTTCTTTTGTGTAAATTGGATAATGTTGCGGGATTTTTGTAGTGAAAACAGCGTTTCTTAATTTATGCGTTTTGAAAACATATTCTGAACTCATCACCCGCGGTGATATTTTTGTAACATTTTGGGTTGATTCTCTTATTCTTGTGCTGGGAATAATGGTAAAACAACGAATCATCTAAATGCCTTAAAAGGCAATTAAGGGGCAAGCATATCATTATTTCACATGACAATTATCTGGGTGAGAAAAGGAAGCACGAAAACACAAATAGCACTGAGTTTTCAACAAATACAATATTCTGTTACTACTAAGGTGTATGGAACACCCTACCTTTTAAAGGGACGCTGAACTCTTCAAAAGATTTTTAAGTTCCTGCATAGGACAGGTATGTCACAAAATAAAGTTTCCGCGAACAATTTCTTTCAGCTCAATAATTACGCTCTGAGGAACAACTTGCAGTTAGAAGGAAGACCGAAATTAACCCCTATACCAAGAAATTTAATCCAAAATAGAAGTTAGTTTCGGTTTCGTTCCTAAATTAGAACGTGCCTCCCGGCGCAAATATTACGCTAAGCACCATTTTTCGTTTTCATGACAAAGAGGTGACCTGCGCGCACAACACCTTAGCTTCCTCGTATAAGCGAGAATAATTTGTGTCACTCAGCGAAGCCACCACACCAGACAGGCTCAGCAACTGGCATACCAGCACGCACCTCCGATTTTCACTATAACCGCCATTTTGCGAGAACGGAGTGAAGCGTCACTTCATAGAACAGTTGGAGTTGCAGAATAGCCTAACTTCGTTGCTGCTCACCATGCTATACGGATTGTGTTGGCGGTAACGACAGTTACATAGTGACGTGCGTTACTGGTAACGCGTATACATTTTTCCATAACGTCGTAACGTACTCGTTACGTTTCAAAACAATAACGGGTAACGTACTGACGATACTTCATTCGAGTAACGGGTAACGTAGTTACCCGTTACTCATTACATATTCTCCCCGAGAAAAAATTTACACTTCAATGTTTTTGTTGTTTCTAGGCGCCAAGCCATGTGAACTTTTTTGAGTTTTTGTTTGTCATCTTTTTGCGTGTTTTTCGAGTATTTAGGTGAAACCGTAAAAAAAATAAGGTAATTTTGTTCAGTTTCTGCATGGACATAATGAATCTTTAAATATTGCGCTTATGCATACCCGTAACGTCAAAACCGTAAAACGTGCTAATTCATAATTAAAAAAGTAACGAAAAAGTGACGTGCGTTACTTTTTATCGTTAACGGTAACGCGTTTATTTTATTTTAGGGTAACGTAGGACGGTAACACTTTCTTTTTATTTTTGCAAGTAACGTGTAACGTATTCGCTTACATTTTTTTCGGTAACGCCTACAACGCTGCTGCATGCTGATCGCGAGGTTTCGCAACAAAATATTCCACTTTATCAAAACGTTGTTTTTAACAGACGATCAACCAGACATCGTTGCGCATGGGATTGGAATTGTTCTCACATATGGCTTTCAATTTATAATTATTTTATGATACTCGTGTTTTTGTAGCATTGTCTTAATGCTATTTCCGTTTGTTAATAAAACTTGCCTGCCGACGAAGTTTTCGTTTGTTTCCTTTTTTGTCTTTCAGACTTGGAGAGATGTCTTGAATCACGGGTCGAAGCAGAAGGACATGCAACTTCGATTGAAACTCCTGCCGTTCCTTTCAGAAGAAAAGTTGTTTTCCTCGCTGCTGCACGAGTGAGTATCTGAGGGTCCCTTTGTGCGCGAACGTGTTTGCATGTTAACGCACTACGAAGGTAGCATCTTTGGGCTGTAGACTCCGCTTGAACCTTAAGCGTATGTACAGCCGGTAAAAACTGCTCAGAAGAGTGCTCTGGCTGTGCTTACAGTCGTGGGCAAGCCAAAGTGGAACGTTATATCACCAGACGCGGACGCGAGCTAGCCAACGGCGAACAAATCCACTGATGAGATGGATAATGACGGAAAAGCTAGGCTTAGGCGTGGGATGTTCTCATTGCCTGCTTTGCTGCTGTCCGGTGATTCGACCGGGACAAAAATAAATGACGGCAATCATCAAATATGGTATAATATATAGTGGCAACAGTGTTTCTGATGTTGTGAAACTAACCGGAAAGATATGCACGTGCTCATATAAACTTCAACTTTCATACGAATATGCATTGAGGTGGTGAATTTCACGTTGTAAAATATCATGTTGTAGCTTTCTTTCTGTTAAAAATGAGACCAGCAAACTTGCCAAGATCAACGGCGGGCATGTTCGCGAACGACCACGTCATCGGGAGATGGCGCCGCGAGGTAAATTCATCGCTAACTCGGTCGTCTACGAACACGTCCGCCGTTGACCTCGGCAAGTTTGATGGTCTAACGTTTTTACAAAAAATGAACAACACCTTGAAATTTCCCAAGGTGAAATCCACCACCTAAATGCACATTCGGTGAAACTTTGAACTCTCTGTGTGCACACGCCAATCTTTCCGGTTAGTTTTGCGACACGCTCTTGAAAGCGGTCATCAGTACTGGGTGCTGCTTTCCGCTCCCTGAGCCCAAGCACACTTTCTATCGTTTACTGTAAAAGGTCCCGGATAAAAGGATGAAGTAAGGTCTTCACGAGAACCGTAGCACGCATAGAATAAATACGAAGCTTGAGCAGATTAACGTGCGGACGATGTGTTACACGGTGACGTCTTTCTAAAAAAAAAAAGATATGCCTTCTCAGAACCAGAGGGTGTCTCGTCTAATGACATGAACATGCTCACGCTGAATAATTCCACTGCCTGCCGTCCATTTCTGTGTCCAAGGGTATCTATATTCCAGGCTTGGACGCAGGCTTCCTCCTTTGGCATAGAGAAGGAAGATAGCTTGCACCCTAGCACAGAGCAGTGGCGTTGAAAATAACTTTTGGGCCTAAGGGCGGTTTCACGTGACGTACTTCCGGTTATAATTTTCGACGGACGCCATGTTGAAGTACTTTCAGCATATGTCACTCTATGCCTGGAGGCAGTGTTTTCTAGATGACTCAAATTATTTCGCCGTGATCGACTTCGCCACCCGGAGTAGTAGGAAACATAAAAAGGTGCATGGACTCGTACTATATTGTTACGCATTTTGGTCTTTGTTCCAGCTTAAGTTTAGCCGGCGATGCGAAAGTCGACCCGTTGGCGGCCAAAATGGTCCAAGTGGATGCCGCCGGGAGAAATCCGAAAGGAAAAAAGCTGGCAGCGACATTTATTCTTTGAAGTCGTGTAATGCATGAAATGCGTGATTAAGGAGCGATCATTTTAATTTGTTAAGAAGACGACATAGTCTAGTACAGTACAGGTCACGTAACATCACATATATAAATAAACTTATAGGTGCGTGGCGTTATTTTCCCGCTAATTTAACAGGTAAACTAAATTTGTGTATAGACCACGTGACGTCAAGTCGCGTGAAATCAATTTCCTCGTCAAATTTAGCGGGAGACTGAATTTGTAGTACTGTATAGACCTTTTCATCCCCGTAGTTACCTCACCGGTGGACAGAGGATGCTGACACTCGCGGCGCCATAAGGTGGCTCCAATTTGATTGATTTCAGTTTCAGCGGGCTCGCGGCTGTGTTGGTGTGTTATGTCGTTTTCGCTTAGTTTTTGTGACATAAATATTATCCCTTGTGGCACAGAACCAATGATACAGTGGTAATGAGCCACCTTGACGACTACGATGTAGTTACGAGCCTAAATTGGGGACGTTTTTACGAACACCTTCATCTGATCATGCTCTTCGTTCGGCCAGGTTCGGCGGCGAAACGACTAAAATGATGCCGGGGGAGGATTACGGATGTCTACGGCCGTACTGGACGTGCCCGGTGATAATAGATTCCATAAAAATAGACTAATGAAGGAACTAATGCTTGGAGGCACAATGAAAAAGCAGGTCGATGACCTAAATAACAATGTGCTGAATTGCAGAACACAGATGAACTCGCAAGTTTAGTGCTCACTGTTCGGTTTTCGAGGACACCAACGTTTTGTGAAAATTGCTGACCTGGAAACTCCCGTATAATGACGCGTGGAATGCAAAAAAAAGAAGTGGTATTGTCTCCATCGGTTTCTTTAAAGAAATTAAGTACTCGATAGGTGCTTCGACGGTCCATATCCTATGCCGAGTAGTAAATTTCTTGAACTATCAGCCATGCTAAACAGTTTATTATCAGCATTTCACAATGTTGACTCTTAAAAAACAATTTGTTATGCGGACATTTTCTTACAACGTGTTGACAATATGAGATAAGGTACAAACACATCAATTGAAGTCTGACGTCTGTCCTTCTAATTTGTCAAGTAAAATCAAATGGCTCAAGAGAATCGGTCTCCAGCAAGCTTGCCTCAAGTCTAATGCCAGACCACCACTTTATGGGTTCGGGTAGACATGTCTTTATTTGTGTGAACAGATACGCTTTTTGCTTCCAGCGATGTCGAGAGTAAATCCGCATAAGCAGCGCTGCACACGAGTGATTTCCATGCAGACGGCTAGTTTTCAGTGTCACATATTGCGTGCCTCAGGCGATTTTGTCGGGCGTCATAAGTCGTCTTTACCCTTTTTCACTCGGAGAGCCAACCCTGTGTGTCAAAATAAGTTAATTCAATTGGATATCTTAAGACAACTGAATGACTGCAGATATGAGGCCGAGCAAAAATTACAGTTTCCTTAAATGCATAAATAAAAAGACCACGCGAATGTTTATAGGGCAAAAATGACTCCTCCATATCATAATAGCATTGGTTTTAGGTTTGTTATAAAGGCAGACCACGATGCTTTCATAAAACGCATATAGTGACTACTTACGTTGACTATATTTGCCTTCTTTCTTAAGATCATGAATACGTGATCATAAATACATCTTCAGCTTCTTATTGCGCCACTACCACTTAGCCACTATCACTTAAGGAAATTTCCGCTGTCATAAATAATTGACCTTTTAGAGACATTTCCGCACTCAATATGCTCCTATTCTAACCCTGATTCCTCTCCTCGCACGTATCCGGTACGCCGACAATGCAAATAGTCAGAACCTGTCGTAAAATAAAGTGCAAAAGTTGTGCACATAATAATGGCATGTAGCTCGGTATTAAAATAAGTATCAGACGACACTTTACAAAGAACGACTAAAAATCGCGGTAAACGCGACGAAAAAGCCAATACAACGCCTTCGCTAAAACGCGGAAGGGAGAGAGGAGCGACGAGTTGAAGCCACCTTATCACCGCCGCGTCCCGTGATTCCAAGATGGCAGCGCCCAAGGGGCGAATTCAGGTTCCCCGCCAAATTTACCGGCGAAACAATCCATATATAGTTCTCGTCATCATGTCTTTGACATCACTTTCGCCACCAAATTAAACGGGGAAACTGAATCAAATATCACTTGACGTCAAGTCCGGAGGGATCAGTTTCCCCATCGAAGTTAACGTGGAAAATGAATTGATGTATAGTTCACGTGAGCAAATCACGTGACATCAATTTCCCCGCAAGATTTTGCGGTAAGTGCTCGGACGACGAACTTTGTCCGCCTGTCCGTCTGACGGACGGACAGGCGGACAACAGTTTCGGATTGGGGTTATTCGTAAAAAGCGTTTCATGCTTTGAAAAGCGGAATATGCGTGGGAAATTTATGGGGCCTAAACACCGCCCCAATAAAACTTACTAAGTTCTGTCGTAGACGGAGACGCTCGCCAGGCTTGTACATTTCGTCAACACTAAACACGACGCCAGTAACCATTCACCTGCGTACAAACTAGCGGGAAAGTGGCGGAAGTTTTTCATCAACGTGGCGGAACACGGCCCCCCGGAAGTGACAAGGAGTTTCGCGAAACCGCTTGATGTACCTCTCTTTCAGATTTCCTTCAAAAAGTGGCCCGACTTCGTAATTCTTACAAAACACACAGATCCTTTCGCGGTGCTTTTTTTTATCTCACTTTAATATTGAGGATGATCTTCTTTTTCGCTCCTCCACGGAGCAGCTAACGACTTTTGGTGTGCATTTTCAGGCCGAGTGCGAAGCGGCCTCGCATCGAAACGAGATCAAAATGCGAGGAGGTCCGTCGCCCGAACAGAAGTAAGCACATGAAGAAAACATTTTTATTTATTCCAGTGGTGGCGAGCCTTGGTGTAGGGGAAAAAAAAGAAAAGAGCAGTTCTGTCTGAACCCAGAGTACAGTTGGAGCGAGAGCTGCGACACCTTATCGGACCCTCAAGCCGCATTCACACTACTCATGCTACATATCAAAGGTCGCTGCAGACATAGTCCCAAAATAATCTGCGGCCACGCCTCAACCATGTTCGATCCAAGTTTCGAACATGTCTGCAGACAATTTCGTTTTTATAACCGGTGTGACGGAACCGTCATAGAAGAAGTAACTTTGCCTCAGACAGTGTCTGCAGACGCTCTTTGGTATGATATATTAGCAGTACATGACTGCGGCTTCAGTGTATCCTTATGTACAGTGCACTCGAATATATTGCACCTTACGGGAAGGAAGGATCGCCAATGTCTGCTCTCGAGAGTGACACACTCCCCAAGAAACTATATTCTTCGTTTCAGCCTATGTCCGAAGGCAGCCGACGTTACGAGCTGACGGGACCAATCAAGTAGCGTTAAAAGCGCAAGTCATTAGACCTCTTCTGTTTATGATTGGTTCAGCGATGATATTAACATGTACAGGAACATGACGAACACCATGATGGTGCGATTTTGACGCTCTCTGATTGGTCCTATTAGCTCGTAGCGTCAGCTGCGTCTGGACTTAAGCTGAAATGAAGTATGAACGCTTTGCGCACGCGCCATATTACATCCGCCATTACTGACCTTCTTTGTCTTAGCGAGGTACCGGGCCACCAAAACGGGCGTTGACGAGCCTTTACCAAGGCCAATGCTCGGGAGAAGGACACAGTAGAATATGAAATGGCAATAGCCTGGCCCGCTGTGGCAATGATGAAGTGAAGTTAACGGAATAAGGAGGAAACAGAAACTGAACGTCGGTAATGGCGGCGCCCAGGCAGAGCTGCGGCAAAGTGTCTATAGTCACCAAACCATGTCTTCTTTGCGCAGGCATCTTTGTCTACTGAGTCGTGGGTTTTAAGAACGCTCAGTAGCCCTCTTTGCAGAAAATCAAACACTTTTCATGCGTCCAGAGCCCAGTGATTCGGCATTTTGTCTTGGATTGTTTTAAGCTGGAAAAATGCTCAAACGGTTAGGGAGCTAACGAGCTGGTGGTGGTTAAACATTTGACTAAAAACGCCGAGACTGGGACGAGAAGGAATGGACAAACAAAATTCTCAAACACAGCTGAAATTTATTCGGCAACGAAAGGGTTTATGTTGGGCATCAAATCCTACACAAAACACTTTGAGACGAGAGAGAAGAGAGAGAGAGAGAGAGAAATACGTGGAATCCTTGCGACGAGGAGTACAACAAAGCAGCCTTTACAATAGAACTGAAAAGCAGTGACCTGGTTTATTGTATTAAGGAGGTAACTGCTTCTCAGTTCTATTGTAAAGGTTTATTTGTTGTACCGCCTGTGGCACGGGATTCCACCTTTCTTTATTTCTCTTTTTTTCTCTCGTCTCTAGTGTTTTGTGTAGAATTTGATGCCTGTGTAAGCCCTTTCGTTGTCGAATAAATTTCAGCTGTGTTTGAGACTTTCACTCGTATTCACCAGGCGCGAGTAGGCCTGTTTAACCACTGACTAGCGACGTCATCGACTAAAATGATCACGTGGCGAGCGATAGTCGCCACTAAGTGAGCGCTTGGTATTCACCGGTCGTGTTGAGGGCCTAGTCGCCCCGCGCGACTAAGAAGTCGACTAACAAATCTTAGTCATCGGGTAGGGCTAGTTTAGCCGGTGTTTAGCGGGTGACTAGCGGCTCAGCGCCATGTCCGACTCGTATCACCGCTGACCACCAGCGCTAACCACGCACCTACTGTCCGGAACGCTGGGGGACACATCGAGAAAGAATTGGAGGAGCAAATATTGTGTAAATAGCCATGTTCAACGGTCAGAGATACCGTTAAAGAGATTTCAGCAGGGCGCCGGACTACGAGAAAAAACGCATTTACGGGCGCTTCCATATTTGTTTATGTCGCTGGCAATGCAGCTTTCGTGTTTCTCCCTTGCGTTTTTTATTTTCTTGTAAAACTTTGTTTCAGACAATTAGTCTCTCGTTTTAACTTTTTTTTTCGTGATAAAAATTTAAATGTCAGTTTTTATACGATAAAATACCCATCTACGTAGCGGCGTGTATGTACGCGTATGCGTGACCTATCTTTTTATGTCATTTCCGCTTGTTAGTTCTGTCTAGGTAGTCACCCGCTCGGTTCACGCTCGTGAATACCGCAGAACTAGTCGATCCTTAGCCGCTGATACTTTTGTCTTCGTTCGCGACTACTTATAGTCGGTGAACCTCAAGAAGGCAGTGCGAGGGAGAGGAGAAAACGAACGCAACGCTGGCGGGAAGAAAGAAACCTCCTCACCTCGCCAGCGTTGCGTCCACTTCATCCTCTCCCCCTGCATTTCTCGCGTCCCACCTTCTTAACCTGCAACATACTACGCACGCGATACTAACTTTAAAACAGCGCTAGTTAGTCACGACTGGTGAATACGGCTGTTTGTGTTTCTCCGTCCCTTCTCGTCCTAGGCTCATGGTTCTTAGTCAAATGTTGGAAAAGTGCATATCAATGAAACTTTATACCTCGTTTCACCTTCAGTTCAGACGCAGTCACCGCTAAGAGTTGTGGGACCAATCAGACATCGTCAAAAGCGCACCATCAAGGTGTTCGTCATGTTTTAGAACGCAGCTCTCAGGCGCTCGTTTCCGGTCTTAATGGGTACGTTTACACTTGCGGATCCGTCTGTTAAACAGCCTAATCGCGCCCAGCATTTGCCGCTGGAGCGAAACGCTCCGGGGGAAAACAAATTTTTTCAGCGTATTTGCGCCACAGCCGTAAGTTAGGTCAGACCTAATTTCTGCCGCATCTGAAACGCCAGCGCGTTTCGACTGACCGCGAAGTGACATTCTTGCGCAGCGCGACGCTGCCGTGACGTCATGAGTATGCGATTCTGTTGACGTTAATTGAACGTCAAAGACTTACGGTAAGAAACAGAATGGATTTACTATTTACATGACGAAGTTAATCTGCTGGTGTCGGTGATCGCAGTCGTTCCGTACGTCTTCTTCTTCGATCTGCCCCGAGCCAAACCGTTGCTTCGTCTTCCTCGTTTTCGTCAACTGCATATTTACACGAGCACCGTACGGCTGTTTCGCGTGAGTAGGAGGTGCCAAAATTACAATTCACAACACGTTCTTCCGGGAGCAGCAACGCCCGGGAGAGACAGCGGAGGTGGAAACTCTCGCGCCTTCTCGTCATATTTGACCGGATGTTACGAGAACAGCTGCCGCAGCTGCCGCCGCCGCCGCCACCGCCGCTCGAAGGAAATAGATGTAAACGCAACCCGCTCGTCGCCGCCGCCGCCGGGAGCGGATCCGCTCCCGCGGCAGCGTATTTTCTCAGGTGTAAACGTACCATTAAGCGGCGTCGCCGTCGCCGTAACCGCGCGATGACGATGACGATGAGGATGACGTCATCACGATTACGTCATCGTCATCCTCATCGTCATCGTCACTGATGACGTCACACGTGACGTCACTGGTCACGTCACTGATGACGTCATCAGTGATGATGACGATGACGCTAAATCCCCGCTAAATTTAGCGGAAAAAAATTTCCACGCCAAATCTAGCGGAAAACATTTCCCCGCTTAATTTAGCGGAAAAATATTTCCCCGCTAAATCTAGCGGAAACAATTTCCCCGCTAAATGTAGCGGAAAAAATTTCCCCACTAAATTGACGCGGAAATAATTTCCCCGCTTAATTTTGCGGAAAATTTGCCCGGCTAAATCTATTGGAAAATATTCCCCGCTAAAGTTAGAGGGAAAAATTGCCCTGCTAAATTCCCGCCAAATTTACACTCGATGCTCTCACCAAAGATGTGCATTTTCTGCGACTTGCGTTAAGCACACGTCGATGCACATCCATGTTAGCTGTGGGGGACTTTCCACCTTCTCCCTCAAAACCCTTCCCTCCTCCTCCTCAAGAGCTGCGCTCTAATTCGGCGTTACAGGGGATTGTAAACGTCTTTAATTTTTTCTACGTGTTCTTTAATCGCTGAACCAATTGTAAACAGAAAAGGCCCAGTGGCGACTTGCGATTATGAAGCGGCTTGATTTGTCCCATTTCCTCGTAAAGACGGCTGTGTCTGGACTTAAGATGAAACGAAGCATAGACGATTGCAAGTAGGGCCTCTGGGCGCCGCCATCTTGCTGCAGGAGTGGGTACATCGTCTGATAGTCAAACATTGCTGAGGCGTACCCATGGCTTTAGCAATGCCTGACAACCAGACGATCTGCCCACTCCTGCAACAAGATGGCGGCGCCCAGAGGCCGTACTTTCAAAAGCAAATGTACAGGTCAGAATAATTGTTTAGCGCGAAGTTACTGGATTTTTTTTAAATTTAGTCTTAGAGGTTGAGTTACTTTACTGGCAACACTGGAAATATGACGCTATAACCTTGGCTAGGTGGCGCAAGCTACCGCCCGTTATCAAGGATATAGCCATTAGCATTCATTCATCCCATGTTGTATAAGGGGAGCAGTACAACTCGTTCCCTGCGGGTTACTAGAAGTTTGATCGTGAGAAATCAATGCTGAAAAAACTAACACTAGTCAAACGAAAGAAAAAAAAACCGAAAGA
The DNA here is from genome assembly GCA_037355805.1 of Ixodes ricinus. Taxonomy (NCBI): domain Eukaryota; kingdom Metazoa; phylum Arthropoda; class Arachnida; order Ixodida; family Ixodidae; genus Ixodes; species Ixodes ricinus. Next base: position 89,466 of record JAZHYW010055067.1, on the reverse strand, counting down.
CTGCGAAAGACTCGAACTACAAGTTAGATGTGTGACGTCACGCCTCTGGAGTGCGCGGGAAACTTGAATTTTGGTCTAAGCATTACCTTTATTTGCCGTTTTCTCAATCGCTATTTTGAATTGAGAAATAATAAATAGAACGACGGAAAAAAAGTAAAGCATGGGTGCTTCTAAAACGTCTTTTATTTTGGGTAGCAAAAATACCGTCGTTGGCTTTCGCGGCGGTAACGTTATTGCGCGTTACTCGCTTCCAGGGTGAACGTTCCCCTGGCCTCGGAGCTTTTCAAGGTCGCCTTCGGATGCAACAAAGCGCGGCACATGAGGAAATTGGGGGAAGGCGCGTGCGGCACCATTTTCAAGCCCCTCAAGCACACGACGGAAAGAATCCATCTCAAACCGTATCACTCGAAATAAAGCCAAACTTGCGTATCCGTAAAATTCTTGATGGTGGATGATTTAGGTTGCTCCAAACACCAGATTAGTTAACGTTTTTTTTTTTTTTTGCGTTACATAAAAGTCAACGAAATATTCTTGTCTAGAATATCGCGTGCCAGGCTATGTCCCTGAACTGGTAGCCACGCTTAATACATGATCGAGCACAGATGTCCGGGTGACTTGTAGCATAAGCAGACGATAAACTTTCGTAACGTCACATAACGTAACAAAACAGGGCTGTAGTGTGAACCAGCCTTTACTGGCGCAGGGCAGTGTTGTACGCGTTCCTCAAGACAGGAACGAAAGCACTTCTCTCGTTCCTTAATCTTGGAACGAGTTCCCGTTACAAGTTTCAGGCCTTGTGGGCACACTGGTGGCTCCCTAGCCCAGTTGCCAGACTAAGGTGCACAGGTGGCGAACTTTCCCGCGTGGCGGCGGAGTCAAGCCGGCCACGCGCAAATCGCGCCGGCGTCTCAGTTGGCCGCCTCAAGGTTGACCTCCTTGGATTCGTTGTGGATAACGACACACTCCGCCCCAAAGGAGATGAGTTACGCGCGCTAAAGAAATATCCAAGCCAAGGAGGTAGACGGGCTTAGAGTGATAAACCTGAAGTTCGGAAGTGGCACCCCCCCCCCCCCCGGTTGCCGCCATGTTGTACGCAAAAGTGACCACTCGTCACGTGACCTCACAAGAGCCGTGACGTCACCGGTAAGATGGCAGCGCCCAGAGCTGGCGGATGCGAGTTTGTTCGGTGCGCGGTAGCCGTGATGTGCCGCTGCTTTCCGACGATTTCGGGCTTCTTCGTGCTCGCTGACGCAGGTATAATGTGAAAATATAAAGAAATGAGACTTTATACACTTTTTGAGCAAAATCGCTCTGGATCATAAGGATATTAACGCCTGTGAGACAACATCAGCCGCATCCGCCGTGCCGGTGCTCGGATTCCCGGATGTGTTCGAGGATCGATAGAACTTTGGGTGCATTTAGCATGAAATTTTCGCATTCTCTCAGCTTTGTTTGAACGTTGGAATGTCTGAGAATCGACGCGAAATGTACGCGTCGGACGTGGGGCCTAGGGAAATTTATTTCAGCCTTAGGTAACCGCAAATCACAGCCCCTTTTAGTGAGGAAGCTCCTGCGATCTTTACGTTTTGTACTAATAAACAGTGTGACGATATAACTTTTAGCACAAAATATTCGCATTTTTCTAGCTTCGTTTGAATGTTGTAATATCAGAAAATCGAAGCCAGAGGTATACGTCGCGCCAGGGCTTTAGCGAGGAAGCTCCTGCGACTTTAACATTTTGTGCTAATCGACGATTCTACATTCGATCGCAATACTTTTTTCAAGTGAAAAGCTGGCGTTTACTTAATCGACGTGCACCCAAGCTCTTGCAAAGTATTCGAACCAATCATTCGAAAAAAGAAGTTTATTACTTATGTTCATAAAACAGTTTATTTGTCCCCTTGGAACTCAGAACAAAGCAAGTTTTCACATTTTTTATTGATCTGTGCACAGATTGTTGCATCTGATGTCCCTTAGAAATTTGTATTAGTAGGCTCGTTACCTTGCCTATCGGTATGAATAGTCCACAGTAACTTCCATGTGTATGATCAGACTCCTCTTAGATGGCTGTCGAGTCCATCATTCTAACATCTAGAATCTTTAAAAAAGATGCAGTCCAACTCTTTAGAGGTCCAGAGATAGCACCACACATATCATCAATTCGTTAAATGTAATGCAACTCGGAAATAGAAGATTAACTGCTCATCCTTCTCTTTCGTAGGATTTATTGCAGCAATAATTTTTTTCATCAAGAGTGCATTGTATTAGTTGGTCATTTATTTACTTGATCTAATTACCTGGACACGATGATTCATATTTGTGTTCATTCCAGCGAACAGCAAGGTGCAAGAGTTCCGACTCCACAGCTGTGAAGTGAAAATTCTAGCTTACGCGGATGACCTGGTGCTTGTGTGTTCTGATAATGCCTTGCATACAAGAAGCAATGAAATGTGTTTCAGACTCCTGTGCAACGTCTGGTGCCGCAGTGAACGGGAAAAAAAGTTCTGGCTCGTGGTTTGGGATGTGGGGATCGACGCCGTCTAGATATATGGACATCACATGGTCAACTCAGAAACCAGAGCTTTTGGGTGTTCCTTTGCGTGCTATGGACAACGCCAAGTCAACCTGGGACAGTGTCGGAACTAAATTTAAATCGGCTGCTCGCATGTGGAATATGAGGGATCTATCAATCTTTGGTCAAGTTGCTGTGTGTAACATCTTCTTCCTGTCAAAACTTATGTACCTCCTTCAGATTATACACCGTTCGCGGGTGACGGTTAATATGTTCAATAAAATTTTCGCGACGTTTATATGGAAGTCGACCTATGAACCCACGACACGATCCAATCTGTTTCGTTCTATCGAAGATGGGGGTCTTGGATTACGTCACATTTTTGTGAGGCAGTTCATTGCCAGGTGGAATTTCTTCTCGGGAACTACAACATCCGTTCCTTGAAACTTATAAGAAAATATTTTTGACAAATTATTTTGATTCAAATAAACAATTACAGGAGACACATGTTATAAGAACATTACGAAACTTCTATAAAGAAGTGGCTGATACCCTAGAATTTTTGAAGGAGAGATTTGAACCAACCTTCCTGCAGTCGTGCTCGAAAAGATGCCTAGTACAAAAGCTGTTAATAGCGCTGTTCCCCAAGCCGTTATATCGCTTATTCCCTTATGATCCCCACCCCCCCCCCCGAATAGTGAAGTGAACTTGTTGAAAACAGTTCAGCGTATGTCAATACCGCCAAAATGTAAAACATTCGTCTTTCGTTTTCATTCTCGAACTGTACCGGTCAAGGAATGGCTTGCCTCCCGAGGCATAGAAGTAGCGTGGACAACGGACTGTAGGATGTGCAAGACGACTGAAACATTCACACATGCTTTCGTAATTTGTGTAGATGCCGTATTTTTCTGGGATGTGTTTAAAAAAAACGTTAAAGAAAGAATTTGAGGTAGAGGAAAAGATACTACGCTATCTGCATTTTTCGGATCATCTTGATAGTGTGCTTGATACACTTGTAGTCTTAGCGCTTTATGGTTCGTGGAAGACAAGAAGGGTCGACAATGAATGGGGCGTGGTCAAGCCTTCGTGGGTAAATTTAAAAAAAATATTGCAATCACAGTAGGCCAAACAATTCTCAGTATCTGCGAAAATTAGGAATGGAAAAAATTGTGCGTAATCTCAGCCGTTCACCTGGCATTATATAAGCCAAATATTCTACCACGTAGTCAGCAACCGATCATTAACAAGCAGTAGGAGATAGTTGCCTCTTTCCTATGTTACCCATCACCTGATTGCGTTAGTATAACGAAGTGTGCTGAGTATTTATCGTCAAAGTCATGAATATTTCACGCCAACTACTCATCATACATAACGTGAATACAGAGATCCATATGTGTACTCTGTCTCAGCAGTTGTGTGCAGCAAAGGCAAAGGCATAGGCGCGGGCACATGGCTTTTAGATTTGCTTTCCTTCCGCGAGTGCTCACGAAAGGAAAGCAAATCTGAAAGCCAAGCGCTCGGGCCTGTGCTTTTGCCTTTGCTGCACGCAACTCATGAGATGAAGTATAGATATAGTCGGTTACAAGTTAAGGTAGGAGAAGCTCCTCCCACAAACGTGATGCGCCGGTTTCAAATCCTCCGCAGTCGAAAGAAGAGTTCACTGTAAACGCTCCTTGTTCCGCTTCAATCGATAGATATTGGCTACAGAGTGATGCCACTTGTCTCCGATCCCACATTTTAAGAAAGCGACCTTTGTATTCATTGGAGGGGGCACCGAGCCCCTGAAAGCAGCCTTTGTATCCATCAGAGGGGGAAGCTAATCCCCGAAAGTCGTCTTTGTTTCCATCGGAGGGGGAAAACTCTAATCTCCCTCTCGTGGCTTCCACAATGCTAAGTAAGAGTCGAAAGATAAAGCAAATGTGTACAAAAAGGCAAGACCCTCCTCGCGCGTTGGCCGCGACGTCACGGAAACGATGGGACGCTATTGGATGCGGAGGTGGCGGAGGGATATATGATTCCCTTTGAGGGGCATTTGCCGCTACCTTCTTGACTTGTAACCTACTATAGACATTAACTGTGTACATACACATGTAAATAAAAAAAGAAATTGGTGGCCGAGTGGGCTAGCGCACACCAGCTCGGAGCACGTGGAGCGAAAGCTTGCGCTGCAGAACCCAGGGATCCTGGGTTCAATCCCCACCCCTGCCCGTTTAAATCTCGGTGAGCATCGTACCGGCGTGCGGTTGTGTACCACTACTGCGGGGTGCACGTTAAAGACCCCAGGCTGGCGGTTGTACTGCACTGGCTAAAGTTCTCATTTACAGCGAGTGACTCGTCGCAACTTTGAAATGGCTGACCAACTACACGCTGTCTAAATATCCACCCAACCCCAACTATTTGGTTGTCTGTCCACCAACTGTGGCGGGCGACATGGTCATATTGTTCAATCCAGTCCTCCACGTCTTCAAAAACCTTGCGTGAAAGGACGTCAGAGTGTGAGGTGTGACGGGCATGCAAAGAATGGTGGGGGCGGACGCGGTTTGCTGCTACAGGTTTGTCATTGTTGGCTTAGTCAGCTTCGGTTTTTGCAGAGGAGCTGTGAAGGGCTAGTTTCCCCGGGATCGTTTCCCCGCAAAGAAATGAAGACACAGAACTCTGGACACCCACCGCCATCTATGAGCGACGGCGGCAAGCCACGTATCTGGTTGCCGCCGTCGCTCATAGATGGCGGCAGCTCTTCCACTTCTGGCAGAGCCGTACATGGGGAGAGTTTGGCCAGTTTATGATCTCGCCATCTCGCCGCCGTAACGTCCCCCCCCCCCAGTGAGCCAATCAGCCCGCGACGCCATCGCGGCGCAGAACGAGAGGCGTGAGCGCATGCGCGTGAACTGCCGGCTGCTCCCAGCTGAGTGGAGAGGGCCGCCATTTTGATTCTTTCGCCCGGCGGAATGCATGAGATCGACATCCAAATTTTGGTTCTTTACTTTTATTTGGCAGGCTCTGGCAAGAAAATGACATGGTGTTATTCCTCGGTGGCCTAAAAAGCTAACGAATTAAGTTTCTCCACATCTGAACGCCAATTTTGATTCAGGCGAAAAAGAAATATGCCCGTAGCAGACGACGCGTAGCCTCAACAGTGCTCCGCGCCGACAACGTTGCGCCAAAATGGCGGTCGTCTCCTCTTTGCTCCCTTCTTTCTCTCTCGCTCCCTTCGGCGCTCTCCTCAATTCTCTAGTGAAAAATACGCCAGGCCGAGAGCTGGTGTGACTTGATGTGACACCAGACTTTTTCACAGATGTTGTTTGGGACATTTTCACACCAGAAATCTGATGTTCCGGTGTGACAACAGCAATCTAGTGTTCTGGTGTGACACCAGCAATCTGGTGTTCTGGTGTGACATCAGGTTTTGTTGTGGTGTAATACCAGAGCACATGTTGCTTTACTCACAAAAAAGGGTACAATGATAAGTTCGACAATAGCACTGATGTCATAATTAATGTATTCAAAAGCACAACAGTAAAGCTTGGGAAGCTTTATTGTTGTAGGACTTAGCCGTGATCAAGTGGAGCTTGTCCGGAGCCACTGCCCTGCGTCGAAAAACCGGATGCCCTGTCGCTCCGCAATTCTCTGCCTTTCAGCTTGCGGTTGACTCAAGTCTTAGTTACGCTGATCCGTTCCGCGAGCCCCTCCGCGCCAGTTATCTCCTCTTTTTAGACATCATATTCGACAGATGGCTCAATTTCCTTGTCCAGCTGTTTCAGGGAAGCCTTCTTAAATTGGAAAATATCAAATCTTTCTTCGAGCTCACCGATGTCGGTTCGATTCGTGGTCAGCAGGACGCCAATCTCGTTGGTGATCTTTGTTTTTGCGGCTCGCAGTGTAGTCCTTTTTCGGTTCAGGTGGTTGACGCCTTCCTGGCTCGCAGTAGGCATGATCTGGCCGTTATTTCCCAGGTTTCGGCACCGAGAACTCAGGCAAGCGCACCAACGCACATCTTTTCGGCTTCGACTCACAGAGAAGTCTCCTTTATTTACTCGAACTTCAACAAGAATACTAACGGAAAGGAAAACTCCCGGAGAGGCGAGCGCCCCAAGCTGCTCAAGGCCGCCCGGGAAAGTGCAGGGGACGAGGGGGACACTTCTTGAGCACAAAAGAGCCCGCCGTGGGGCCTCTGGCGACCACCAACACGGGAGGAAACGAAGCACCACGTCGGGGGAAGGGGCGTCACACAAACTAATCAAAAACAGGGTCGCGGACGGGGGGAAAAGTCAACAAAAATACAACACTGGTGTCACATCAAACTACGTGGTGTACACACCAGGCTGCCTGGTGGGCACATGAGCCCGTGTGGTGTGACACCAGACTCCCTTGGTGTGCCCACCAGGCTCTTGTGCGGGTGCACCAGCATTTCTGGTGGGCACACCTAGGCTGGTGTGCTCGATACACCAGCACTGCTGGTGGGCACACCAGATTTTCTGGTGTCACAACAGGATATTTTTATATCACTAAACTCGCTGCGCGAGCTTCCTAATGTGCGAGACATAAAAATGAACAGCCACAACACCGCGGAGCTCGGACGCCTTTTCCACAAACTGGTGACCCGAAATCCGAAGGACCCCAGCCGCCTCCTACCTCAACCACAGCCGGTATGCAGAACCTAGCGCAAAACAGTGCTACTACTGGCAACGGTGCGCCTTTTCATTCCCCCAACGCTGCCCTCACGGCCATCCAGCTCCGGCTTCCGCCCTTTTGGCTGAAAAATCCAAGAGTCTGAATAACGGAAGTCGAGGCTCAGTTTCACCTCCCCCGTATAACATCCCAGCTGTGTCGGTTCTACCATGTCGTCGCCTCCCACCCTCAAGCCGTCGTCGACGAGCTGGACGATATTCTGCCCCGCCCTCCCCCTGACGACGCCTACGACCACCTGAAGGGCGTCCTCCTCGAGCGGACGACAGCTTCGGAGTGCACGAGGATCCAGCAGCTGCTCACAGCCCAGGAGCTTGGAGAGCGCCGCCCATCTCAACTTCTTCACCAGATACGGCAGTTTCTCAGTCCCCAAGCCTCCGGCTCCCAGGACCCTATTCTGCGAAAGCTATTTTTCCAGAAACGTTCACAAGGAATACGCATGGTTCTGGCAGCTGCGGACGACGTGCCGCTAGACCGTCTGGCGATGCTCGCAGATCGCACCGCTGAGTATGCTTCACCGTGTATCGCGACTATCACACAGCAGGAACCACCTGCCTGGGAAACAGCCCTTACAAGACTCGAGGCGTGCATCGAGGCACGCATGGAACAGCTATCCTGCGCTGTGGCCGCTGTGAGACCTTCGCACGAGCCACCTTCCCGACGAGCGAGGCAAGATATGTCTCAGACCCGTTCATCCTCGCGGCGCGCCTCACGGTCAGCCGACCGATCGCTCTGCTGGTAGCACAGGCGGTATGCAGAACGTGCCACGCACTGCCCACAACCATGTTCCTGGTCGGTAAACCCCACGGCCCGTTACTAACAGCGGCATGGGAATACGGCCAACACCCAAGCCGCTTGTTCTACGTCATGGATAAGATCTCTGGCCAACGCTTTTTGGTGGACACGGGGGCCGAGGTTAGCGTCCTGCCAGCGTCACGACTTGACCGTCAGCAGGCGCAGCACACCAGAACCCTACGAGCAGTCAACAGCTCCGCCATCGCTACCTGCGGCCAGAGATCTCTTAACATCGACATTGGACTGCGACGACTTTTCCGTTGGGTGCTCATTGTTGCAGATCTTCGCAAGGCCATCCTGGGAGCGGACTTCTTGGCGAACATTGGCCTGGCCGTCAACGTGCGTGGCAGAAGCCTCATGGATGCTACGACATCGTTCACCATTCAGGGTATTCTGTCGTCATTTGAAGCTTCTCCGACGCGCCCCTTGGCGGCGTCTTCATAATAGGGAGTTTTCGTAGACCGCGTTTCCCCTTCCGCTAAGCCCTCCGCTACGAAGAAATTGCTACCGCGCCTGCGCGCCGATGGCCTTCACTGTAGAGTTCCGGGTATCGTAGCGGGTTGCAGAGGGCGTTGCGGAATGGCGAAAACGGTCTACGAAAACTCCCTAATATGAAGCCATCCTCGCAAAATACCCTGCCCTAACCCGACCGTGCAACACGGAGGTACCAGCCAAGCACGCCGTAACACATTATATCATTACCAACGGCCCTCCAGTCTCTGAGAGACCTCGCCGACTTCGGTGAGCGACTTAAAAATCGCGGGCAGAGAATTCGAACACAAGCTGGAGCTTGGCATCATCCGCCCCTCCTCCGGCAAATGGGCGTATACAGGGGATGAAAACGCGTCGTTGCTACCTTTCTCCTTTTTTTTTCTTCTTAGAGTGTGGTATACACACCAAAATGAAATAACGATGATGCACTCCGAATACTTAGGTCTGCAGATTAGCCGACAAGATTTTTCCATTATCCTGATAACAATATATCGGTTACCCGCAAACAACGTGAACCTATTTATGGAAGACCTTGATAAGGACCTTTCACATTTCATCCCGACCAGTCAGGTGTGCTTGGTTGGCAACGTCAATATAAACACGCTGAATTGCTTGCGCGCAAGTGTATATATGCACTAGCAACTTACGGCATCGAATGTGATGTACAGGCACCAGCTCGAACAGAATCCTTTGAAACAACTTTGTGTCACCATGCATTGACCACGTTAATGAGCGTGTTTCTGAAAGTACAGTGACAACTACAGTAATCACCGAAAAGTTAGCATATCATTACTTTATAGCCGGTCAGATAATTCCAAAGAGAGTGACACAGACTCCGACAAAATAGCAAAGGAGGAAACCATAACTGATCAAACGTGGCTCGATTAAAAAAGTTATAAACTATGACTGGTACGGTCTATAAGCTTCGGTTGAGTCAGCAAAACTGTTTGAAAACTTGTCGAATTATTTTCATTATTCCCCTTAATGGGTAAAAAAAGGGTTACCATTAAAAGACGTAAACCCGATTAGGAATGGCTTACGTCAGAGATTCTTTCGGCAATAAATTATAAAGATTTTTTTCTGGAATCGTTGCAAACGTTTTTAAGCCACACAAGCCTCAGAGACGAATATAAAATTGCGTAGAATAAAGCGAACGCATTAATCCGCTCTCCTAAGAGGAGTTACTTAAAAGCCCAATTTGATAAGGAGTTCGCCAATCAAATTCGAGACGGGACAAAAAAGCGTAATATTGATGATACGATAGAAAGCCTTTTTCACCTGTAACGCGATAACAATTGATGATTTTAATACTTTTTTTGCTCGTACTTCCGGTGCCGTTAAGGATAGTGATGACCAAAATATTGCACTACACGAATATATTGAAGCTTACAATGTTCTTCTATCGTTAACAGAACTTGACTTGCGGGAATTATTAATTCGGCAGGTTTTAGGATTCATACACGTGACATGCAAAGAAATTTTGAGGCTATGAAGCATGTACTTCTAGGAATGAGGAATGGTATAATTGAGTCTGGGAACTGGCCAATGGGGAAGAAAACGTTTTTTATAAAGCCACTGCACAAGGGAGGACCAGCAGATGACTTCAAGAACTCTTGACCTATATTCATTTTCTTATGTCTTACACAAATAATTGAAAAACACCTCTTGAGAACATTGACTAGCTTTGTAGGCCGCTTTTGTTTATTATCTGGCCATCAATATTGTTTTATCTCAGAACGAAGAGATCAGGTTTTATTAGAAAATCTTTGGGATGACTTGCACTTCGGTTTGGATAACGATATCCTCAACTGTGCAGTGTTCTTGGATGTGTCAAAAGCGTTTGACAGTATTTGTCATAAAATGTTTTGAACCAAACTAAGCAGACCTTTGAACCAAACTAAGCAGACCAGAACTGTCTTAACGGTTGGGGTTCCGCAGGGGTCAGTGTTGTCACCTTTACTCTTTAATTTATGTGTAAAAAGTCTCCCTAATGTTATTTCATCCTGTAGGATATTTCAATGTGCAGATGATACGGTTTTGCAATCTCGTCATGAAAATTATCAGGGGCTGTTCAACAACTACAAACTAATCTCATTCTCGTGTTGAACTTGAACTCGTGATCAGGGTTGTAAAGTAACTAGGTGCAAGTAACTGGGAATCGGTATCTAGGTACTTTTGTTGTACCTGAGGTACAAACCTAGGTACTTTCATTTCTCGGTGTCTGTATCTGTGTCTTAGGTACATTTTCGAGTAACTTGTAACTATAGTAGGTTACAAGTCAAGAAGGTAGCGGCAAATGCCCCTCAAAGGGAATCATATATCCCTCCGCCACCTCCGCATCCAATAGCGTCCCATCGTTTCCGTGACGTTGCGGCCAAAGCGCGAGGAAGGTCTTGCCTTTCTGTACATATTTGCTTAATCTTTCGACTTTGACTTAGCATTGTGGAAGCCACAAGAGGGAGATTAGAGTCTTCCCCTCCGATGGAAACAAAGACGACTTTCGGAGATTAGCTTCCCCCTCCAATTGATACAAAGGCTGCTTTCAGGGGCTCGGTTCCTTCTCTGATGAATACAAAGGTCGCTTTCTTAAAAAGTGGGGATCGGAGACAAGCTGGCATCACTCTGTGGCCATTATCAATCCATTGAAGCGGAACAAGGAGCGTTTCCAGTGAACTCTTCTTTCGATAGCGGAGGGATTTGAAACCGGCGCACCACGGTTGTGGAGGAGCTTCTCCTACCTTCTTAACTTGTAACCGACCATAAGTAAAGTTACTCTTTACAGGTACTTCTTTATTCACTTCATCAAACTAGTAGAAACTATAAATCTTGAAGTATTAGCACACTACCATGTGCCGCGATTAACGTTGAGTTGGGTACGACCTGAAAGGCACTGACTTGATCGAACGACGTTTTAGCGAACGAAGCCTTTCTTGTCCGTGATGTTTCATCGAACGAGGCTTTAGCAAATGGCGGTGTTCATTTGTGTGAACGGAGGATTAGCGATGCCGTTCAAGCGACACCAATTTATTGAATCGCTTCGGAATTTTGATTAGGGAAAATAGCGACCTGCTTCCTTCATCTCAAACCGAAATCGACTTCATTGCATGTTTGAAGCTCCTCTGACAGCTATACAAGAGAAGAGATAACTTGAAAGATTTGCACCGTTTCTGTTGCCTGTATCTTGTCCTAGTGGTGGCTCTCTTCTGCCACAAATGCAATATAAAATATAATTGAAAATTAATTATAATTACAACCATAAAGAAATGTAACATCGCGGATATAATACAGTTTCCACTCAATAAATCGGACTCAGATTCGGCGGTTATCAAAACTGAGAATGTTCCGAAAGAAAAAAAAAAAGCTTATTTTACTTCCAACTAACAAAAAAAAAGACCACAAAAAAAAACGCGAGGACGCTTGAAGTCTTTTGCTTGATGTTGCAAAGGTTAGGTGCATTTGTGCTCGACTCAGGCGTTTCTTCATGCGGCCGACGTATTCTCGGCCCGTCGACGTCAGCACCGGCTCATGTGAATGCGGTTTTTCTTATTTCTCGCATTGACACCAATAAAGCACTTTTATGGAACTCGTTTTGTGTGTATCCTTAGTATAAAAAGCTTTACTTCCAATGTATTTTGACGAATTTGGAGAAAATAAATAAAGTAAGTATCTTTGAAGTAGCTGTACCTTGGTCCTTTTTTTAATCGAGTACCTCAGGTACGTACCTAGGTACCTTTTCATATGAGTAGCTGTAACTGTATCTTAGGTACATTTTTTAAGTAACTTTTACAACCCTGCTCGTGATGAACTTAATAAAAGTAAACACCTCCAAAACAAAACTCGTTTGCTTTAAAAGCCCTTCCGAACAGGTTGAATTTTCACATCCAATAAAGTTGCACGCCTCCAGCTGTAGAGAGAGTGTGAAAGTAGCCCCAATGAGTATGTCAATTCGGTTAAATATCAAGGTATACACTTTGACGGTGCTTTGTCTTGGTGCACCCACATTACATATTTGTGTAAAAGTTTAAGAAGCTTTTCATAATGTCTGTAGAATATCAAAATGTTGATGCCGTTCTTTGTTAGAGAAGTGTTGGTACAGTCTCTGGCGTACAGTTACGTACGTTACGGTATAGCATTTTTCTGGTTTTTCTTTGTTTTGGCGTATTAAAGTAAACTTTCTTTAAAAAAAAAATATATATATATATATATATATCGGAAAGCATAGCATTTGATATGCCTGAACCTTCAAAACACAAAGGACAAACACAAATCTCCAAACACAGCTAGGTGACTGGTGCGCGACCGAAAAATCCGCCTGGTCCGGGTATCGAACCCGGGACCTCTCCATTACAGGTGGAGCGCTCTACCAACTGAGCTAACCAGGGGTTAGACGTTAGTAGAGCAAACGGGTATTATCAGCACAACTGAGCTAACCAGGGGTTAGACGTCAGTAGAGCAAACGGGTATTATCAGCACAACTGAGCTAACCAGGGGTTAGACGTCAGTAGAGCAAACGGGTATTATCAGCACAACTGAGCTAACCAGGGATTACACGTCAGTAGAGCAAACGGGTTTTATCAGCTCTACTGACGTCTAAACCCTGGTTGTCTCAGTTGGTAGAGCGCTCCACCTATAAAGGAGAGGTCCCGGGTTCGATACCCGGACCGAGCGGATTTTTTCGGTCGCGCACCAGTCACCTAGCTGTGTTTGGAGATTGTGTTTGTCCTTTGTCCTTCTTGCTCCCCTTCTCCAGGGATTATTTTCATCATTGTTCTCCAGCTCGCTTGCACCTTTGTATTTAATTGCATTAAAATTCATCTGCTATCATTTCTTGGGCTTTTGAGAGAAATGGTCATACTTAAACATTTCTGAAATTATTGTTTTAAACTGCCGCACATTGTACAGCGGCCATTGAGACCTTCTATTCGACATGGCGTTCCGCGAATCAGAACAAAATATGGCATGTATTATGTACCACATGTTTTCAATGACCTCCCAGACAACTTTTCTCTACAACTTCTAGATACAAGCTCAGGAAATCGTTAAAGCTTTTAAAGCGGTACGAGGGTGGGTTTTTTTTTCTTGCTTTTTTTATTGCCGTTCATTAATTGCTTTGGGTCTAATATATTGCGTGCCTTGGATTGCTTTGCTTAGTTTTTTGTGATCTATCTAAGATTTCACCCTGTAACTTGTTACTTTGATTGTAAACGCTTTACATAAGTGAATGACTTCAGATTTACCGAATTTTCACTTAAAAATTAACAATGAGGATCGCGACCTTAAACAGGTGATTCGAGCACACACTGTCGCGCAACATAAACAGAAGACGGTACATCTGGAGGAAGCAAAACATTTAATGCATAGTTTTATAAAACAAAATGTTTTGTTTTTACGACCGTGATATTTGGACGCGTGTAACGTGGCAACGTCAAGCGCGCACAAGGAGATCGACGTGCCTGCCAAGCCTTATGAATTATTCTACCTTGCGTGTATCTAAAGCACACGCGCACATAAAGTATGGTTATGTATCTGCACCTATATTGTAGTCTATTGGTGAATTTCGTAGCGTGTTTTGAACTTACTTTCACAGCTTCGTCTTTAGACCACCAGGCGCTGTGAATATTTGAGTCTGTCGAGAAGGCGAGCGATGCTGCCGCCACAACTTTCTGCCACTTTTGGGTATGTTTCTGGTCGTTTACGTTTTCCCGCTAACTTTAGCGGGAAAAATAACGTCACATGACGATGTCACGTGACCTATACAGAAATTTAATTTCCCCCTAAATGTAGCTGTGCAAATTACATCACGTGTCCTCAAGACCAATGCAGTTTCTATGCTAAATTTAGGGGAAAATGACGTAACGACTTGATGTCACGTGACCTATCCAAAAATTTAGTTTCCCCGCTAAATTTAGGGGAAATGAATACCACGTGACCTCAAGACCAATTCAGAGTCCCGCTAAATTTAGCGGGAAAATGACGTCACGTGACTTGAAGACACGACCTCGGGGCAGTGAAGTTTGGTGTGACACGTTGCGCCATCTAGCTCAAAATATTTGCAACACTGAGAAGGCCCTTTCACCAGCCTGCTTGCTCGTGGGGCTGTTCACGCACCAATCTGAAGGTGTTGATTCATGCGTTGTTGGTCTTTTAATCTTAAGGGGCGATGCAACAATTTTTGTACTTTGCGCAAATACCGCTTAGAACGGATCCCTGACGTAAATGACCTATGAAACACGCGTTCGTTTTTCACCCCACGCAAGAGAAGTCTCAGTAAAAATTAAAGAAAAACGAGCAGCGTTCACCCCCTCAACTCGCAGACAGAACAAGCGGCCACGTGATCTGGAGCCGATTATATGCCGCCAATGTTAATCATAGCCACGCGCTGGGGTTGGCAAAGCACAGGACACGCGCTGAGTTCCTGACATTGTTATGGCTCGGCTATTGTCGTCGTTGCAGCGATTGGACACGGGCCACTACCCGAATGCTTGTCGAGCTAGTAATTATCACGAGCCCAAATCGAGCGACCACGCCATGCTCGGGTCCAATCTATGAACCACATTCAAATATCGTCATATGGGTGTACTGCGGTCCCCACGTTACGTCATCTAATTTTGCAAAGGAGAGATTGAATGAAAATGATCGCTTTTGTCCTTGAAATTTCACCGCAACAAAGGAGTTCCTTGTCCAGTGGCGTTGCGTGCGAGTATCCTTGAGTCCCACTAGTGCCAGTAAGCTCGTGTAAAGCGAAAAACATTCCAATTCAATATCGTTGCACTGCTCCTTTAACATTGCTATCGGATGTCACAGAAGAGCAAACGCCGAAGCTGTGGGCACTGTTACGTACCGGACTGTCGCAACCCTGGAAACTTAGCAGACGTGAACCTCCGCAGGTTTCCGTCGAAACTGGAAAATACAACGCCGACGGAGATGAATAAATGCCATAAAGCGTGTAAAATAAGCATTTCGTTCACATTGCCTGACTTAAGATGCATTTCTAAAGGCGCTATTTGACTCGATAGTTAGAATTAATGCGCTCGAAGCCCGGCGTTGTCTTTGGATTCGATGCGATTACTCTAGAATCAGATCAGTCCTTTGACACTCTCATTGCTCTCTGCTCCGCGGACACATTTTAGTTGAACGACGTTTTTTGGACGTTTGATCGTAGTTACCGAAGACCGAAGCGAGCGTTTTCTCCGCTTCGCCGACTGCAGAACGAACTGTCGTTTGCGCATTTCGCATGATCACCTAGCATGCCCAAGATGGTTGCTCTATATTGACCCCTGTCTATGCGGTCCTAACTTCATCCCTGCTGCAAAAAGTCTATACTTCGTTTCACCTGATGTGCGAGCGAAGGCAAAGCTGGAAGCGCGAGCACGAAAGCTCCGTGCGTTCAGGCTTTGCTCGAGCGCGCGAGCCGGGGAGAAACGCAAAAAGCGCTGGTCTCGCGCTTCTAGCTCTGGCTTCGCTCGCAGATAAAGTGAAACGAAGTATACCTAAGTAGTAGTAGTAGTAGTAGGCAACCTTTAATTGCGCCCAGAAAGACTAAGCGATTGGTCGGAGACCCATCTAGGAGTCCCCTCCCAATCACCCCTTAGACGACAGCCAGAATTCCTTGGACTCCAGCGGCGTCCTCGGCCAGTCGGACGACTTGTTCCTGCACCTTAAGGTCGGTGCAGAGAAGAAGAGCTTCCCAGCTCTCTTGGTTGGGGATCTTTTTTAGTAGCGGCTGGGCTTTGCGGTCGAGCCGGCTGCATTCCCAAACAATGTGGTGAAGAGTCGCTCTTGCACCGCATAGCTGGCAGTCTCCTTTGTAGCGATCCGGATACCATCGGCTGAGCTGGGCAGGACTGGGGTAGGTGCCTGTCTGTAGTCGCCGCCACGCTACCTCTTGTCGTTTGTCCAGCGAGGGATGCGCCGGAAGGTAGCGCATCCCTCGCTAAGAAATAAAAAAATGTACTTACCCCACGAGAAAAGGTTATCCATGCGGCGTTTATTTCTGTTCTATGTAAAGGGAACAGCACATTCAGTCGACGAGAACGATCATCAGCTTGCGCTGAGCAACTGCTTACGACACCGTCCAAACTACAGCCAGCTTGCACGAAAACACATATTCTCTATACACCACAATCGTCTGCAACACGGCAACGAGAGGACTGGAAACACGCTGACCACCAAAATGAGGTTATCTATTCATGCGGGAAGAGTTCACTTGGAAAAAAGAGTGGGTAAGGTTGAGAGGGTGGAGCGTTTTTAGTTCCGCTTTTGCAGTGCGCTTTTGTAGAGGAGGGAAGCTCGACGAAGTCTTCGCTTTTGTTATCTTGAGGCGCGCGCGAAACAACGTAAAAGGAAAACAAACTGTCCTTGTTTATTTGCTTTCACTTATATCTGGCCGTAATGTTATGACGTTAAATTTTGTTCTGCTAGCTCCTGTTTCGGGTTGTCTCTACCTATCGAGGAAGGCACCTACTAAAACTCCCTAATGTTAGAACGACACAACAACACACGGATGCACATTTATATATTTAACGTTTGATAGATTCTTAAAACAATCCATAGTGTAACGCGCGACAACACAACACTCGGAGTTCGTAATAAGTTCTAGGGCTCCGTGTTTTCGGAGTTTATATGTCGTGAAATTCGGAGGGTGTTTATCGGAGTTTATTTTTTAGCAAAAATTCGGTGTTTATCGGAGTTTTTTTTTCGTAAATCCCCAATTCTCTGAAATTCGGAGATTAATTTCGCAGTGTTTCCTATTAAAAAATAATAAAAAATAACCGGATGCAAACGTATGCCAGACAAAAAAAAAAACGCGCTTGCATCAACTAAGATTTTTTTAATTGAATTTGGCGCTGGTGTTTTTGGCAATACTAATTTGTCCCACGACAAAAGTCGCACACAAGTGTGGCTTCGATAAACTTCGATACCTTAAAATCAATAAACTGCCGGAGGTATCCACAAGGAAGCTCGTAGTCATCCCATCAATCTATCCCGCGGCCGCGCGAGGTGGAGTGGTTAAGGATGTAATAGAGAAGGTTCAACTGCCCCTCTTTCCTATTTTATATAGTCTCTATGGTCCATAGCTTTCACTGTTACCCCCCAGAAACATACACTCTCCTTTCTCTAAATCCCAAATCCCATGGCCCAAACTGGAAACCAAAAGAGTGGCTTTTGTCGTGACACGAATGGTACGATGACCGGTTTCCCTGAACCAACTTGAAAGATAAATATGGTGTCATTTTCCCAGGACCATTAATCCTGCGCTGCTCAAATTGTAAAAAAAAAATGTTTTCGTTTTGGTGTGTGTGTGCGGGGGGGGGGGGGGGGGTGGCATGGGCACATAACAATTTGGGAGTTTATCGGATAAATCCGAATTGACAAAAATTTTACCGGCAGGTGTTTTTCGTGAGTTTTTCGGATTTATCCGAAAGCACGGAACCCTAGTAATAACGTAATCTCGCAAGTGGTATGCCGGCGGCACTGCCGATTAGCCGTCCCAGTATTGCCTCATTTGGCCACGGTGGCGCTGATGACCAACCGACGGTGGCGCTCTCTGAAACCCTGCCCAGAGCCTACACATGAATCCAATTTTCTCGCAAAATTTAGTGGGGCAAATGACGTCCCGTGACTTATACGCAAATTAGGGTTCCCACCAAATTTAGCGGGGAAATTGACGTCACCACGAATCCCACAACAATTCAGGTTCCTCTTTAAGTTTAGCGGGAAAAATTACGTCACATGACTCGGTGTCACGTGACCTTAACACCAATTCAGTTGCCCCTTCAAATTTAACGGGGAAAATGACGTCACATGATGGCTCCATCTCACGTGACCTACACACAAATCAATTTACCCGCTAAATTCAGCGGGAAAATGTACACGTGACCGGCCGCGGCACCTTCAATTATGTCTGCAGCTAATCGCTTTATTCGACAGCAGCATGGTTGGTTCTGGCCGAAATTTCCGAAGTCATATAATGTCGAAATAGACGGATTTCAGGAAAGACAGGCTGTGTTAATAGGGAATTGTAGTAGACCGTTTTTTTTCCTCCGCTACGGTATCCCCCGAAGAAAACGCCGCACCTGCGCATGCCCGCCGCCAGCCTTATCTGCATAGTTCGGGGTCTTGTGGGGGATTACGGAGCGTTATTCGGGTGCTTAGCGGGCTGCGGTAACGGTCTACTACAATTCCCCAATAATGATTTATGGGCACGGAGGCGCGCGATTGAATACGAATCGGCGCCGATCGCCCATGCAGCCCTCGTATTCCAAAACGCGCTCAGAGCAAGTGATCAAACAATGGCGTACCGTCGGATAATTGGCGCAGCGGCTACCAGATGGCGCCCGCTTTTGAAAAGGGTCTATTGTATATACAGACGCTCGTCCGTGTATTCGTGACTCCGTGATGCGCATTAAAGGCACCGTACTACGCCGGTCCGAATTGCCTCTGCGCAGCGGAAAGTTTCAAAGCCTTTTTTAATGCGTTTGGCTGACCTCCTCAACGACTAAAGCACCTCACAATGGCCTTAACTTACTAAAAAGAGGCGATGTACCCGCGCTTCAGTAGAAAGCGCCATTTTAAACGACCTTCGCTTTTGCGCGAATAACGTTTTTTTTTTTTCATCGTTGCTTTTTTTTTTGTCTTTGCGGAGGACACGTGTTTGAGTACAATGAAGCCGAAGCGCTCATCAAAATTGACGCTGCATTTTTCCTCGCTCGCTTCCTGCGACGGGAGAATACAGACAGTCCCGACATCAGCCCGTCACGCGTACTACAGCAGACTAAAGAGGCAAAATGAAGTCCACGCGATTATACTCCGATCACCCCTCTAAGCCCACAGTGCGGCAGAAACTACGTACTCGCTGGACCAATCACACGTCTCTCTTTCGTCACGTGATCACGCTCCCGACCCACAGCCGCGCAACACTACCTATAGAATAATCGAGGCCGGCGAACGTCCTCCTCTTCCTCCATAGAACAGCGTCACAGTCGGACTGAGGCAACTCAGCAGTTGGACCCGATGAGCCCGATGCCGAACGTCCTCCGACGCGTTGATTGGACACGAGGTACGGCCGAATGCTGAAGCAGCGCCCGTGTCCAATCGGAGCCTTCGCTCTCATCTCGCTGTAATGACGTCAGCATTCCGGCGCACAGGCCTCGATGATTGTAGGTGGCGTTGATACTCGCGCGCAGAAAAAGCGAGGTCACGTGATGAAAGCGAGGCCATTGATGGTCCGGAGAGCGCGCAGCTCCCCCGCACTGTCAGCTTAGCGACGAGCGAAATATGGAGGATAAGCGCGACACGTGTGTTAGCGAAATCGCCGCATTACATTAAAAACACGTTAAGCGATGTGTTTGAAAGGTTCTCCGACGGAATACGTTTACGGGGGCTGCAGGCTCGCAAACGTCGCGGCTTTCGCTTTGTAATGACTGAGGAAAAGAGAAAGCTAATGTTTTGTGTCTCGCTGCTTGTATGCTTGTGTTGCGAGCGCGGGCGCATAACCTTGAGGGAATTGTTGGCATTTCACGTGAACGTTGGCGAGACTGAAGCTCCTTTTAGTATTCGTACTCGCGCGTGTGTCAATTAAAGTTGTTGCACGTAGAGCTTCGGACGCGCGAGCGTTAGTTACGATGCTCATATACATCGTACAAAAGACATATCGCTACAGACATGATGACAGGAGTGTCTGCGGACAAGCTTCAATCACGTTTCAAGCATGTTTGCTTCAAACAGTGCTTCAAACATCACTGCAGACAGTTATTGTTTGTTTTGTTTTTGTTTTGTTTTTGCATGACCAAGGTGACAGCGCCTTTATTGAAGGAAGTGACACGCCTCGGGCTGTCTACAGACTGTTGTTTTTGTATGATGCATGTCGTAGCAGTGTAACCTACGGCTTTAGCGACAAAAACAAACATGCAAACGACCGAATAAGGGTGCGGCGGCGGTTGCGTTATTGAAAGATGTGGAGATTTGCTTAGTCGACGTGCTTTAGAGGGACACTGACACGCCCCAAAAATTGTTTTTTTGTTTTTTTGCCAGGCGATTCATTATGGTGTGAGAAGACTACCCAATCAATACTTTGCTACAGCGTCACGTGTATCTTTAATAAAGTAAAAAGAAAACGCTGCTCGAAACCGAAACAGAAACTGAACTGAGGAGGAAGAAGAAATATAGAAGAGAAAGTTACCGAAAATCACGTAACTGTGCAGCTTTTTTTTTTTAATTGACGTACTTGCAACGTTTTAGACGCCATAAAAAATGTGTGTCTTATTTTCAGTCTACTTCTAGTATTGAGTGTGTTCCTTTGATGACCAACTACTCTGATTACATTTGGTGTTTGTGTCTAAACCATAAAAAACGGTTCGCGAGCGCGAAAAAGAGAGTGAGCGCGACTCAAAACGGGCAGTTCTCGATCGGCGGTTTTCGGGCGGAAAGAAAACGAATTTCGAGCCATAAATTTTGTTCTGGGTTGTTGTCAGTGTACAAATGAAAACCTTGGCGAGCATAAATACCCTGACAGTGTTCCTTTAAGGCTGCGGTCCCACGGCGGCCATCTTGAACAAGGCGTTAGTTCAGCCAATAGATGGCGACACGCACCCGTGGGGTGGCCGAAACATTGGTTCACGGTGGGATGGCTCGAGCACCATCACGTTCCCCTCGTGGCCTTGCTCGCGCCGCTGCCAGCTGTGCTCAGCTGGCTCAATAGCGTGGCCCAGCAAACGAATGTATGCGAGAATGTCAGGCTTTGTATAAATTGTTCTCTGATATAGGGAGATGCGGTTCGGTGGTTGTCACGGGGTTTAGCAATAAATCTTACCAAGAAGGAATCAATTGTTGATTGACGTGTCAATACTCTTTCAATGAAAACTTTCTGCAGGGATGCACGCTCAGTAGACTCAATCTTCCAAGACACCAGTGGAAGCGGACGTCAAGTAAACTGCTTCGCAATTTACGGTACTTACCTCACCATTATAATGACGACCGAAAAGTGACATAACGAAATATTGTGTTTCATGGGATCCGGAAGATTTTGTAAAGGTTGTTACATTATAGTTCCCAGAAAACAAACGCCGTTGCAATATTTTCGAAAGTACCGATATAATGTTGTATGTACAGCTTAGGAGGAGTATGATGAAAACCATCAGAATAAATAGGAAGACGTTTATTTGCAATGAACACGCTATGAATGAACGGCGTTTAGCGACGGCAAGTTATGAGCGTATGGGAATTTATAAGTTCACGTGATTGCTAACTATGGACATGCGGACAATGACGACCTGTTTTGTCGGGAGATGGTGTAGCGGTGATGACCTGATATCGGACGAATCGTGGCAGACGAACAAGCAAGTTTCTTCTCAGCGAATGGTAAGCGTCCAGGGTCAAGCACAGCACGTGGCTACCGACGTTGTCGACGTTTCGAACACTTACCACTTTCGACAAAAGTGCTGGCACATCAGCTAACTTTGTGGAAAGAGTCGAAGGCTTCCTCGAGTCCAGCGCCATCATGAACTGTAACTGAAAACGATCCACTCTTCACTCTGTGGGTGGCGAAACGTATCCGCATCTGCGGAGTCATGGTCGATGCGTACTCTAAGTGGTTGGAAGTTTACACGATGCCTGCCACGACGTAAAAACGCGTCATAGACGTTCTACGCTCTCTTTTCCCTACTTTTGCCCTATCAAAAATACTTTTCTCTGATAACGCGCCAAATCTTGCTTCAAATAAAATAAACAAGCCCCCCCCCCCCCAAAAAAAAAAAATGGCATCAGGCATCACATTAGTGCACCATACCATCCTGCAACTAACGGGCAAGCAGAACAGTGGGTGTGCGAAACGAAAAAAGCCCTCTTAATTGAAGCTTACGGAAGAAGCAGTTCAGTGAAGAATCGCCAGGTTCTTGTTCCAGCAGCACACGACGGTTTCATTTTACACGGTAAAAACACCCGCCGAAACAATATGTTCGGCGGACGAAGAGCCACACCGCTCGATCTCATATGATACTATGGCCATGAATGAAGATTGAGAGACTCCCAGATCGGGAGTAATGGCAGATTATTCGGTCGGACAACTTGTGTACGTGAGGAATTTCAGCGGAAGTCGGGCCTTCCATGTAAAACTTGAGTAAAAAGGCTCTATGTTGGTTGACAAGAAGGTGTCATCCCTCTGAAGACGTTGGATATCAATGCCCTTGAGTGTAAATATAACGAAATCACAAAACTCTCTTTGTGTATTGTGTAACTGCCCTTGTATTTGGTAGTAGAGGCTATGGTGGTGATTTGGACCTTTCACACCAGGCTCCTATTTCTTATTTTTCGCCTCATACTCCTTTGCGGTTTCAGTAGTCTTCAAGAATCTTTTGGAACGGGGACACTTTACGTCAATGAGGCCATTTGTTCCAAGTAGTCAATCAGGGAATGCTGCTAGAAATCCGTCCTTTATATTAACGAATAAGCCGCACTTCTGCACATTGCAGTTTTCCTGTTCCACGTACAGTTGTAAAGCAGCATCCTCATTGATTCTACCATATTCTGTTGCGGGTGAAGAAAGGTCTTTGGGTACACGATACTTGAAACAAGTCTGGCACTGTACGTTGTGGTTCGACACCCACTAATATCGTCGTCCTTATAGAGCCTGATAATTTAATCATTACTTCGTCACCTCATATTGCTCTTCATCAACAGTAAGTACAATAGGCTACCGCCATATTACAATTCAAGAATTGAAAAATTGAGTCGTTCAGTCCTTCAATATGTTTATTAATTATATAATGTTATTACGTTACATTACCTCGAGACGATCGACGTCCATCGTCGATCTTCAAATACTTATATAAGGGGGGGGGGGCGATCGGTGGCCGAGTGCATGTCTAGCGCACACCAGCTCGGAACACGTGGAGCGAAAGCTCGCGCTGCAGAACCCACCCCGCCCCTGCCCGTTTCGATGTGGAAGAGCATCATACCGGCGTGCGGTCGTGTATCACTACTGCGTGGTGCACGTTAAAGACCCCAGGTTTGCGGTTGTACCGCACTGGCTAAATTGCTCATGTACACCTGAGACACCAGACGCCCACTAAGGCAGACTAACTTCCGGCTGTATAAACATACACACAACAATTTGCAATTAGACGCACAATCACAAAGAACACAGCGTGTCACCTCTTTTTTTTTACCGTCTCTTTTTTAATTAGCGCAAGCTCGCGCGTTCTTTCTTTTGAGACGGTTAGAACTAACGTTGATTAGAAACAGTCGCACATAAAACCCGCGTTTCTCCTACCCGGCCGCTTCCTCCTCTCATTATGTGTAGGTGGTTAAAACTAAATAAGCTAAAATAATGGTGTATTATTCATATTTAGTTTCAGTTTCAGTCAGGGGAAAGGAGGTTCGCGGGAAGTAGGGCCAATAAATGAGCTGCGCTTAGAGTATCGGCACTCTCTTTTTCGACAGTGTTGTGGACGCCGCCATTTTGGTGCTTGTGCAGAGCCAACGGCAGAGCAGGCGCAACTGCCGATCGTCATGATTCAAAATTGCGACTTCCTCAGCATTAGATTCGGTGTTAGGAAGCTCATGTAATATTGCTTTGCTTTGTCGCAAACTGTTTAATGTGGAGGACGGAAAAGCGTTTCTTGTGATTTCAGATACAGCTTCAAATAACTGGACACCATGATTTTAAGCCACAATATGGCCAAGTGTCGCTACTCTGAAGCGTAGCTTATTTAATGACACTATTCATGCCCTTGTTCGAGAAGCTTGTAATACCTGGAGGGTCCATGACGTGAGCCCCGTGGATTCCACAAGCCACTACCTTTTGACACCTGCCTCTTCCTCATTGTTCCCGCTAGTGCCAGTAAATTAGCTATGCTTCAGAGTAACGACACTTGGCCATATTGTGGCTTACAATCATGGTTGCCAGTTATCCGAAGCTTTATCTAAAATCACAGGAAACGCTTTTCCGTCCTCCACGAATGTTTAAACAACCCGCGACAGAGCCTAGCAATATTGTATCAGCTTCCTAGCACCGCATCTAATGCAGAGTATGTTGCACTTTTGGATCATGACGATCGGCAGTTGTGTTTGCTCTGCGCAAGACCCAAAATGGCGGCGCCCAAAACAATTTTGGGGAACGGAGTGCCGATACTTTAAACGCAGCTCATTTAGTGACTCTAGGCATGAAGTGAACTCGGGTGTATTCTTTCCCTCTTCGTCTTTATCGTTTATTGATTTCAATTATATCGAATAATGAACACTTTATATCACGCTACGCTTGTGTAATTATTTGTCTTAGATTTATTAACCTGACCCAGTACTTAAACCGTTCATTTATCGATAGTAAATCTTCAAATATATTTTCTAAATGTGAAGGTGAAACGACACGGAGATTGATGATGATACAGACGCCAACGCCGCCCTCGAAAATTGTTTGAACTTGGAAATCAGCAGTTTTGTCTGCCATCCACCAGGTAGCACAACAGAACACCCAAACAGTTTTTAATTGTTTTTAAAATTAGCTAAGCTCTACAACTATCAAGAAACCAAAGCAAGATCATTGGTAAAATCTAATACATCGCAATGTATATCTATTCCATAGAATAAATGTTATTAGATGCCAATAAATCTGTTTGATGTCCAAAAAAGATGTGCGTCAAAAACAGGTAAGTTTGAAAGGCTCCCGGAGCGTTATGACTTTGAAAATAAAAAAAGCCACCGTCCACCTCTTGGGCAACTATTGTAGTTCTAAATGTTATAAACGATTTTACCATAGTTTAATTATTTACTCAGCGGCATTTGAATTACGATGACTCGAAGCACAAAAAAGTGCTACGTTTGATATAGAATATCTAAACAAAAAAATATTACACAACATTAATTTTTTTCTGCATATTACCAATTATAATCACTACATCTGTAGCTAATTTCATTGCCCTAGCGCTTGCCATTAAAAGTATATTTGTGCTGAAAAATGTCAATTTTAGGGCAATATTTGGAGAGCTGTAAAAAACAAAGTAGTGCAAATACCAAAAAAGTATACCGTTACATTCTGCTCCGACATCATCTTAACAAAACTGCTCTATTGGAACCGTGTTATCTTTAATGAATCGTTCATAAAACATGAACCAGCGGAGCAAGTGAGGGTCCGCGCCATCATATTCACAACGCTACAAATGCGCATGAACAGTATAAACCAATACATACATAATATCAAATGAAAGAGGATTGCATTGCCTTTCGAATGACATCAATCCCACAAAACAGTGCTTAAAAGGAGATGAGTAATGACCTACCAAAAAGTACCTAAACTGCCACATTCAGTGGGACCGTGGCCTTAAAGGCCAACGCACACTTGGCGCTTTCCACTTTCGCTCGCCACCTCCTTTCCTATATCCTCTCAACGTTTTACCTTGTCCCAACCTGGCTCCTCCTCGCAGCTTATGAGACGGGAGCGCTAAGAAGATTATCTTCCCTGCAGAAAACCGAGGTTGTATGTCGGCCTTTAAGATATCTGCTTTAGAAGCTTTGTTCCAAGTAGAATAGCTGTAGGAGATGTGCGTCTGGAGGAGATTTGTGAAAGGCGCCGGCTTTCGCGCGTGACAGTCGACGTCCCCCCGCGCGTTCTCGTGTGGCAGCGGCCCTCCGTCTGCTCTGCTCAGCGTGGCGCGCTTGCCATTCCCGCTCTTCGGACGAAGAGTAAATCTTGCGTGGTCTGGCCATGTCGGGGAGGTCAGAACACTTTAGAATGTTTTAGCCATCCCACGTCTATACACCAACTCATGTTTACAAACAAACCGGAGCGCCCGGAGCGCCCCTAGCGGACGCCACCGGCGGCGCGCATGCGCGTTAGGGGTGTGGGCAAGAAGCTCGCCGTCGCCCATAAACGCACCATTGAAATGCGATGTTGTCGGCGTCAGTGTGAGTCCCCTGCCCTTTTTCGCGTTCGAATTGTTGCTTCTACGTCGTCCTGGAGATGTCTGACTATCTTGAGCGGCGTCAGCGAAATTACCGAGGCTCGTTACACCGCAAAACTTCGCGTGAATAATGTGACATGTGGCGATTCATTCCGCGTGGACGCCGCAGAATGTACGCTAAAACAACCTAATTCGCATGATGAGATTTCGCTCAAAATTTTCAGTCGCGACGCCGCTCGGGCTGCAAAAGCGTGAACCGTAGCTGAGATGGTCGATGTCGATACTGAAAATCGCAAGCAGAATCGGACCAACTGAATTAGGCATAACAAGTCGGTGATGGTCACTGGTAACAATGATCAATATCTCCTTGTATCTACTGTTTACATCGAGCCTGCTTACCAACCTTCAAAATTAAGTCTCATTGAGGCCTGCACTTACTTCTTATCGCAAGTACCGGACCAACATTTGGTCTACGGACCGGCGTCGTCTAAGAGAGCAGACGACAAGCAGAAACGCTTGAAAGAGCAGACGACAGTTCGAACAATCAGGCGGCCGTTTGAACTTGAAGACGAACTGAACGTAGTCCGCAGGTGGTCCGCACAACTTGACGGTTTTCTGGCGTTCATGTTGGAACAAAACAAATAAATCTGGTGACCACAAGTATCCGTGAATTCAACCCAAAGTGCTTCCCGCCCAAGCAATCGTTGTCCGACGGCGTCTGCTTTTCCCTTTTCACGGCACATATCCAGATTCTCGGACGAACCGAGCACGTGAAAACTGACCTTCAAACCTTTCTCGACACTTTTGGTACGGCCCCAGTCGCGGCGTTTTGACGAGAAGGCAGGTGTTTGTCTGGTTCTTTCAAAACAACGCAGGAATACACGTCTGGCATGGGGACTTCTGCCCACAGCCCCAAACCGGAAGTGCGACCGACGCGCCACCACCACGCCGTGACGTCACAGAGATGAGTTCGTGTATAGCTCTTTCAATACGTACTACATTTATTTAAATATGCTGTCCCATGGTACCGTGTTCGTTGTTTCAGGTTCTCCAATTGTACATGGATGTGCGATGTGCATGCCAATTGTACATTGGCCTGCACATCGTAAAAATCTTCTCTTTTTTATTTTTTGCTAGAGTATACATTGCGCGAAAACTGTGTAGTGTACTCACGCCGTACTGTCTGGTACCTCCGGCTGTACCTCTGTATCCATGCATGAAAAATAGTATTCTTATTTTTTTCTCTTTCTATGTGAGTGAGGCACATATTAAGAAATACCCCATTACAGAAGTGAAATATCAGCTATTTAATGTAATCAGGGATATGCAGAATTTCAAATACAAGTATTTAAAATACGCACTTGAGATATTTACCCTTATGATTTTTTCTATTTGCAGTTAAGATATTTTGAGTAGTTTGTATTTCGTATTTAATTAATGGTATAGCAGTATAGCTAATCTATTTGTCAATTGTGTGTAAATTCCAGAACGCTCTCCATTCTAAGTACAACTACTATTTAAAAAAAAACTTGTGTCTTAAATACTGGCCAAATACCATTTGGGGCACTATTCTTCGTAACCAATTGCGATATTATGCACTCTCCGCGGTGGCAGTCATATGCAAAGAGCATAAAACTTGCTGCGTTTTGGAAGAAAGTAAAACATTAAAACATTGGAGAAAAAAACAAAGAGTAGAGCGAGGAATGAACGGAGTACGTAGTACAAATATTGATTTTTATTTTTGTAGACGTCGCATTATCATGTTGTTTGGAAAGCATGTAAAACTTAGACTGAACCTTCATAGGTTAAACTCGTGCTGGATACATTGCGTTTCTTGACGTTGTACCAGCCAATTTTATGACAAACAAACTTTATTTTTAAAGGTGCAACTTTTTTGTGGTGCTTGATTTTTGGTGTTCGTAGACTCCACTCTTCATTTGAGCACGGTCTCTTTTTTGACCTTGGATTAAATTTAAGTTTAAGATATAAGACTATAGGAACAAAACGTGCAAGTAAAAATACTTAACGACGATAAAATATTTTCGTTGTATTTGTATCTTGCGTTTAAATATTTTTTTCTAAAATGTGTAATTGTATTTGTACTCAAATACATCCAGTTGAAGTATTTTCTACTTGTACTTCGACACATTTCTTTTTAGGTATTTTGCCCTCCTCTGCATGTAAGCTTGGTCAATTCTCCCCCTGACACCACCAGCAAACTCAATCACCCCTTGAAAAGCATTCCTCGCTACGCCTCTGGTGTGCACATATTCATTTGAAAGGTCCCGCTGCCCAAGACTTATCGGTTACCTCGACCACCTGCCCACGAAAAATCACCAGCCCGTTTAGACAGGCCGACCAGCGCTTTGAATCTTTTTTCGTCCAAGAAAGCAGAAAACCATAGAGCAATAAAACCACCAAGTAGCCCGTCCACCTAAAGATAGCCAACAAAGGCAAAGAAAGCCTACCCGGCCCGGCCATCGCAGAACCAGCGCATGAGGACAACCGAACCTTTGAGTACTCAGACCGCCCGATAAAAGTGGTCAGCATGCCGGAGAGCAAGCAAAAGACGACCGCAGACGAGACGCGCATCACGCCACAAGCCTACCTCTCAACAGCGTTTCACCGCAACTTGCCAAAAAGCGAAGGTTACGGCACCTTCGAGCCAATCAGAGCTACAGAGGCTAAGCACGTGACAGCCCTTACCAAAGGGACAGGGGCGAGAGCGTAGCTTTGACAGTTGGAGGAGAGAGGAAGAAGAGACTCCCCCTTACCCGGACCCCGGACCCCCTTTCGTACGTCCCACTCGTCGCTTTTGTCCCCCTTTCGGAGGTTAGCTCGCCCCCACTCAAATATTTGTGCAAAATCGGCTATCCTCTCTCTCTCCCGCGCGTGGCTTCGACAGCTTTGCGCGCTACTAGGGAGATAGGGTATGGTCACGTGTTTACCTCCGATACGCTGACCAGCCCACTGCCTTTCGCCGTTTGCCAGGTTACGGAGAGACGGAGATGGGCAGAGGACCCAGAAGGAGGCAATGGTCGACCACGGCAAGGGTGAAGGTCAGACTCGCTTAGCACGTCGCCCCGCTCAAGAGATCGGGTTCAACGCCACTGGGCCGAAAGGAAACCGGCGTATAAAGCTACTCCTTTCACCCCCACGCTTAGGGTACGGTGAAAGCTACGTGCTTGTTGTACCAATCGTACGCCTATCCTCCGGCACGTGATCACACTCCCGCCCATTCCCGCGCGCAGGTCAGGCGACGAAAGGAAGGCGGATCATTGGTCTGGTGAAAGCTTAGCCCTCCACGCAGTGGCTGGTGGCTACATGATGTATATCAGTGCACTTACCTCCCCTAAGCTGATAGTACGGTGGGAACTACGCACTCGCCAGGACCAGTGAACCGCCTCTCTGTCATAACCGTCACCCCGCTCTCTGCGTGGCGAAAGATAGCCGTAGGACTGGTCCAACGGGCACGTAACTTCCCGAGCACTGTCAGGTTAGGACCAAATGGGGTGCCCACGTCTGGTCCGGGCAGCGTTCGAGGTCTAATCCTTCCGATAATCTCCGGCCTTCTGCGGCGGGCAGTCGTGTGGAAGTTTGTTCTGGAGGGGTTGTTGGGTGTCTGTTTGCTTTGTTCCGTCTTGGGAGAGGAGGGGGTGGAGGGGGACTGTAGTCGGTTGGGTCAAAGACGTCGCTTTTTCGGGGTTGGAGTGGTGAGAGTCTGAAGATCGGCAGTCGGTCTCTCGATTTCATCTGGGCTGGCTTCGAGGGTTGTCGGTCTTTTGCAAGAAAAGCTGCGAGGTGAGTTCGCCGAGATCGACGCTGTCTTACTTCGTTTCTCTCTGAGAGCACTGCTCATGCATCATACAAAAGACAGTCCTCAAACATGAGACACCACAATGCCCGTGGTTTGAACGCCGTGTGCCAAGTTTTCTCATTGAACTCATTGACATGCGGCGTGCCAAGCACGGATCTCGCGGCGACTCGCGTTCTAATCTCTATGCAGACTGTCGTTTGTATGGTGTATAAGCAGTTTGACCTCGGCTTGGGCAGCGTCTGCAAACCGTACTGTGTATGATGTGTGAACGGTGTGACTGCGCTCTTAGGGTCCTTATCGCTTTGTAGAAACATGCTTCGCGGAAACACGCTTTGTGGACAACTTTTCGTAGATGCATGTTTCATGGTAATAGGTTTCGTCAACACTGTGGTGTTCGCGGAAATTCGTTTCGTGGACACCTATGCTCATGCGTTGTTTCGTCAACAAAGTATTTTTTTTTTTGCTAAGTACGTAATTAAATTTTGACGCCGCTAAAGCCTAGCCCATGATTTACTGAGGCGTGTTGACGCAAGCCTCACCCCCTCGCCCCCCCCCTCCCCTCTTCCTATCTCTCTCCCCCGTAAACTAGGCTTGACGCTAAGTTTATCCAGGTTGTGTTAAAGGGGCACTCAAGTCGATTCTGAGATCGTCCTTTTGTGGTGACAACTCAATTTAGACACTCTGAGCTTCCCAACAAACCCGAAATTACAATCGTGCGTAGCTTATTACCTCGTTAAAAGCGTGCTCAAAGATCGCGACGCGCCCTTTTTGGGAAGAATTTTCTTCCGAATGAAGTGGTCGACGAAGGGCGCTTGTCAGCGAGTTGCAAGCGATGGCTTCGCCCGCGGAGAAAAAGAGGAGTCTTATCCGAATGCGTACCTATCAGACTCTCTTCAAAACGAGTTATAATTAAATCATTCGGAATCTGCGCGAATTGTAGGGCTTTCATTGGTCCACACAATGTAGTACGCGAGAAAAAAAGAGTCCACATGTTTTTCTATTACCCTGATATGAATAGGCAGTTTTGTAATATGGTATATGTGGGAACTAACACATTTTAAACAATATAAGATCAAAAACTACCTTTTTCAAACATGACTTCAGTGCTCATTTAAGGCCCGTTCACACACTTGCGTTTGACTAAAACCGACTGAGACAAGACCGGTTCTTAAGCCTCTTGTGACGGCTTACGACCACCTCCGCAGCAGCGCACCCGGCCGTAAGCGGCTTAAAAAGCGGTCTTGTCTCGTTCGGTCAATCAGTTGCAGGTGTGTGAACGGGTCTTTAGACGAAACGTCGCAAGGTGTGTCCATGAAGCAGACACTGGAAGCCTTTCGATAAAACGAACTGTAGATGAACCATAGCATGCCGACGAAACGGCCTGTTGATGAAACTTCGTTCCGCAGACCCATTTCCACCGATTTTCTTTTTCTTTTTTTTTGTATGAAGCACGTGTTTTGAGAATAATTTGCAGCTGTATTTCGGTCTATCGATCAAAGCGTCATACTGAGAATAGCAATGGATGCGAAACGCGGCTAACACTGCTGGCGCTCACGTTCACTATCCGCCTTCCGTGGCACACGCCGCAGCTTCTTGTCGATGCGACGTCTGGCCCTCCTCTCCCATTTCTTTTTCTGGCGAGAACCGAAAATGCACAGGTTGAGGCTATCGTCATGGGAGGTGAGTCACCACGAAATGTGTGGCAGTTGGACACTTCTGCAACTTTCTGCTCTTGTTTTACGGCGCGTCTCAGACGGTTGCAATAGAGGCCCAACCACATGGACGCCTCTTTCACGCGTTTCGTCGATGTCCGTGTATCTCCGCGTCAGCGACAACTGACGAGAGAAAGGGCGACAAACCCCGTGGGGACGAGCGCCAGCTCGCGTCGGTCGGGCGATACGCAGTGTCGCCTGCATGGTCGACTAGGCCTAAATCATCGGACAACCGGGGACTACCACCTGTCTAAAGTGTATTAGTGCTGTACGAACAAGTTTATTTAGAACTTAGAAGCCTCTCCGTTTAATTTTATATTAAAAATAATTACCCGTCCATCCCGAGACTGTCGTACACCTCGTCGCACGCGTCTGCACGCATCCGCTAGACTGACTCGGATGTTCCAGAGGGCGCGCCCGACCTCACTTCCGCAGAGCCGTATATGCAGAAAGTTTGGTCATTATTTGGTAAGTATAGTGCGAAAATATGGGCGCGTCATTGGCCGAAATTGTTTCAATGACCTTGGGAGCGATGATTGACAGCTCTCTGAGACCAACCACTAGCCACAAATGTTCCTCTAGCGGAGGCAACGAGCCTAACAAATACCTTTCAATCCCAATTTCTAAGTAAGGATGGATTCAAGTATTTCATTTCAGCTCGCTAGAGTTGAAATTTGTGACTCTTCGTAGCTGAAAGGGTAACGCACGTGACGTTGTTGCCACGGCGACATTCAGAACGCACTCAACCTTTCTTTTGATTGCACTCGCGGCCGGGGCTGCTGACGCGGCCACGACGGAGTGTTAACCATGTTGAATAAACCTGAACAAGAAAGAACATCGCTGACATAAAGTTTTTTTTTTCGGTGAAAAAAAATTTTTTTGCCAGTTTTTGCTATTGTGTAAGACGAAATAGCTCATTTTCCGCGTTTGTTGGCTAGGGATGAGGATATTTTACAAGATAGGTACCAGGAGCGCCACCGTTACTTTTTTGACCGACAAAGTTGGAGCGTGGACATATTCTGATGTGCACGTGAAGAGCGATCCTTTCTCATCTGGTTGCACCTAACTATTTTAATTTCGACTACATCTTCTTCTTAGGGCTCACTATACTTCTCAATGAACAGGTACAACGCTGATCGCAAACACGCTTCGCCGTGCAGCGATATTGGGTAGGAATGGTTCTCACCTCCCACAATCTTACTGGCATGGGACACGGGTATACTCGAATCCAGCACCACTGACCAACAAGCTTCTCTGACGCCACGTAATATCGAGGATAAACGCGGGCGTTTTCTTTTCTGTTTCTCCTTCGCAAGACTTGATGACGAAGTTCTGGGCATCGCATTGTCTGCGTTCTCAAAATGCCATTCGCAGGATTTCGTCATCGACCTTTGAAATTTCCGTGGTGGAAATATGTAAATCATGTTGTAATAGTGGACGCGAGTGCTCGTGGCGATTAATACCTCGACATGCATTCTGGTATACGGCTCGTTCCCAATCACTGCGACGATGGGAATAGCCGAACTCAGTGCGCGCTGTGTTTTGCCAATCCAAGCGCGTGGTTATGATAAAACTTGGCAGAAAATTATCGGCTCCAGGTCACGTGGCCGTTTGTTCTGGCTACGAGTTGAGGGTATATGAACGCTGCTCGTTTTTCCATACTCTTTTCGGTGACTGCCATTGCCAACAGAATATCTACCGCGTGTTGCTAAGGGCTAATTTTCAGGGGTATTTACTGAAACTACAAACATGCTTGCATCGCATCTTGAAATAATATATGTATCTCGCTTAACGTTTTTAGCGTTTGTGAGTTGGGATTTGATTACGAGGGTGACACGCTTCTTGATGTGCAAGGTTTACATACTGCTAGTTGAGAGAATCGCACGTTTAGAATGCATCTTAAACTCATTCAAAATATTCAAAGGAACAGAAGTGGGCTTCGGTTCCTTCCATTACAGGAACCACGGAAAATCCTCCTTCACTTTGGTAAACTATGGTGATTTTTGTGCAGCCGCATACAACCTTTTCGCAAGTCTTAATGCACAGGATGCATATTTTACAACAGGAACACACCATGTATGTCCCATAAGACATCAGTAAGTGATAATTTAATTGTAAGCAAAAAACCTGCGCCCCCCCCCTTAAAAGTGAGCGTGAGCAACACGTGCCACTGCATACCTGAAAATCGTACATTCACGTCAATATTAATAATAATAATAATAGTATTAATAATAATAATAATAATAATAATAATTTATTTGAAAACACGAGTTGCTTGTATGTGGTACAAGGAAGACAAAATAACACTGTTTATGCCTTATTATATATTACTATAAACAAGTCAATATAAGCAAAACATATCACGGAATACGATAACGACCCAATAAGGTTACATTATAATGAATGTGCGAAAACCTATGACACAGTTATAATACGGGCGCTTACACAAACATGCGTTGCACCATGCCGTAACTCACACTCAAAGTTGTGTATAGACATCTGCGTATCGCTTTTTTTTATATCGAAACGCGCGTACTATATTTCGACAGAGTTTTCAGTTGGGCAGTAAACTTCGTGGAAAGGTGCATCATACGCTCAGTATTGTTCCTGCGCGAAGCAAGCTTCGGCGAAGACATGAATACGTACGGTTTGAAAATAAATTTTAAAAAAGAAAAAAAAATGTTACACGTGCGCAGAAAATACACAGCTGCGCACAAGGAAAAAGGTCTTTAACGTGTGTCGTGCTGTATGTGATTCCACGAAAAACTCCAGCACAATGCACGCTCATATCCGAACTTTTGCTCCACGTGCTATCGGCCGAGGTCGCTAAGCCTCATAGGAACGACACCCGAGTCATCTTGGCGATTAAAATTTTAGCGCCGGTTATCTCAAACTTTATTTAAAATCGCACAAAATGGTTTTCTTTCCTTCAGAAAAAAACAACAAGAAAAAAACATTTCCTACAAAAATAAATATACTTCAGGTGTGGCCATTGGGGGATCAGTGGCCGAATGGGCTAGCGTACACCAGCTCGGAGTGCGTGGAGCGAAAGCTCGCACTGCACAGCCCAGGGACCCTGGGTTCAATCCCCACCCCAACCCATTTCGATCTGAATGAGCATCGTACTGGCGTGCGGTAGTGTGTCAGAACCGCGTGGTGCACGTTAAAGTCCCCAGGCTGGCGGTTGTACTGCACTGGCTAAATTGCTCATCTACAGCCGAGACGGCAGACGCCCACTGAGGCTCACTAACTTCCCGGCTGTCTAAGCAAACATACAACATAATTATTATTAAGTGTGGCCGTCGCTTGTTTTTCCAAGCGACCGAGAGCGGTCCCGTCCATGACTTATACCTGATGTCCCCTTATACCATCGGTAACCTGGCAGTACCGCCACAACGGCAAAGACCAATTCAATATTTAAAACTACTGCGTTCTAAATAACAGGAAAAGCATATTAAAAATAAATAAGAAGTCGTGTTCCCGTTTACGACTAACCAGAACAGTGAGATAGGAATGCTCAATCTGCCTATTATTAGCATTTTCGTATTATTATTTTTTTTTTTAGAAGTGCAAGGTAGCGCTGCTTTTAGCATGTTGAGTTTGTTGCGCCCCATGGGCATGAACTGCGGGACCGCTTTGGCCCTTGCGATAATAGAGAGCTTTAAAGTAGGAGCCCTCGACTCTTTGGGTGACCGAATAGCACCGCACTGTACTGGGCATGCGCAGAACTTCTACGAATCCTCTGTGCGACACCCCAACCTGCTTTTTGAGCCAAACTGTTGGGGCACCCTATTTTAAAACACTCTATTCCTGTCTTGTACACGTTACTTGAAAAAGTAATTGATTACAATTACTCTCGGTGTAAAAGTATTTAGTTAGATTACTCGGTTACCCAAGAAGAAAAGTAATCGGCAGTTACTTGAAAAACTAACCGTCACTTGTCCGATTACTTCAGATCTCAAAAACGACAGATTTATCTTCCGGTATGAAAACGGATCCTTTGTACTCTTCAATGTTTGATTGGAATCGCCACACCTTAAAGTACCTTTCTTTGGAGAAATGCAAGTCGAAAAACGGCAATATTTTGCGAAACAATTGACTTTTAGCTTTAGGGTGTTTTAATATATTTTCATTTTCATACTTTATGCATAAGAATAATAAGGACTGGTTATAGTAGCCATATGAATCAAATACCATTTGAAGGGCTACTGGCGACCCAGAACGGCATACATTTGATCCACTTATGTGTGCGCGGTTCTTCAAATTGTGACGTCGCCCGCCTATATATATTTTGTTTTTCTTTTTGTGACACCCTGTATACTGTTTACGCTTTCTGATGATGCGCGTACTAGATTTAAGACATACGATGCGGTATAACGGTTTATGGTTCCTGCTCGTGTTATAAAAAAAAAGAAACTGATATATTATTCTACAAAACACAGGAAGAAACATTTCGTATGAAACTAAATTTGCTGAACTCGAAACTGACCTAAAGATGTGGTCGCTACGGATGTACTTGCCAGTTGACAAATTGTATCACCTATACCACATTAGTGACTTCCTGCAAATACTCATGTTCTAAACAAGCACTAAAAATGCAAAGGGTCTTGAGGAAGATAGAGCGTTTAGTTCTGCCAAGGGTTTTCACAAACTGTGGTAAAATAATACGGCATTTTTATGCTCCGCATTATTATAGCTACATGTTGCCAGATCGACTTCTTGGTTTGCAGTCACTTAGGATTGCTAAGAGAGAACCGAGAGAGTGGTGCCAAGACCTTGATGCATAAACATTTTTTTTCTAGTTTCTTGGTGCGTCGTTTTGTGTGTTTCCATCTTGTGATTTTCAAATTTTTATATTTACAGAGTGTGTAACTTGTTGAGCTTTGTAACATGTAACTTAAAATGTTTTTTGTTGTTGTTTAGTTTAGGCCGGTAGTATGCCAATAAGTTTTTGTGTAAGACTAATAACTTTCTATGCATTGCAACAGTGTCCCGCCTACAAGCGCACACGTATTTTTGCAGGCCTGGGAAATTTACGTACTCGTTTATTCTGCAATAAACTTATGTATGCATGTATCTACTGTGACATTCGAACGCGTTTTCCACTTCATGTAATTTTGGGCATTCACTATTTGCGCAGTGAGAATTTGTTTTGATAATATAATCCTATCACAACCAAATTTGGCATGCGTATGCTATAGAATACGCAGACTTCAAGTAATTAGGTTTAGTTAGAATGTATATATCTGTTTGGTTTTTACCAAAAATGTAATACACCCCTGTTAGGTCCTTGAAAACAGCGTTTTTGGGATTTTCAGTTATTTTAAGATAAAACATGTCTCGAACACTTTATTTTTGTTGTTCATTACACAAAGCGATTTAAAAGGAGCGGACTAGTTATTTTACTAGGCTATTTTATTTATGTTGTCATGCCCACGCATCCGAAAGAATTTTTTTGTCTGCATGTGTATAGCATTTAGAATATAAAAAACAAGCTTTATCAAAACTAACACCATATTTATCAAAAGAAGATCAAACACATAATAAACTGTGACATTTTTTATTCAGTTATTATAATAATCTAGAAGAATGTTTTCCCCTGGCGCATGTCCCCTTAAATATCGTGAATCATTCGCTTGTCAGAGACTTGATTCGACGATAACTTGGTGGGAAACTTGTAGCGATTACGAGTAATTTTAGTACTTCCAAAAGTAATCGGATTGCTCTCACCATTACTTCCTAAGAAATGTATCCAAATTATTACAATATAACGTTTTTGATTTCAAGTAATTTGATTACTTCTAACTAGTACCCCACAAGTCTGCCTGAAACACCCTAATCACACCTCTCCTTACAGCCCAGCATATCGCGGTTCTTAACACAAAAAGGAGGCCGAAAACGAAAATCAGAAACGATATGAGGGACCAGTGGAGCATGCTTGGGTTTCGCGCTTCACTGGGTTCATTTCGCAACGAGGGGAAGCAATTTCACTGTCCGGTTGCTACATTCTCAACAAGTCGACGTCGCCGTCCCTGTGAAATACGAGTTTCCAGAAGGAGACTTGAACCGACAAGGGGGAGCACATATTGCGATACTGCTGCGCCGTCGACTGTCCCATATCTCGCACGGCCTTGCAATCGTGCGGAGATGTCGCCTCGCCCGGGTTTTCACAGTCCTTCCGGAACAACACTCGAGCCGTTGCCTGCCCGGAGACTCATCTCGACGCTGTCACCGCGGTCGACCTTCGAGCCACGTTTCTGCTTCTCCGCGATATTGGTGACGGGAGCGACTGAAAGCGTCAGTGCGGTCGGCTTTCCACGAGTTTTCGAAACGCACGCTATGACGTCTGTAGTTGGATTGCGTTTGCTTTCATCGACGAGAAGGCAGGCGATGCCAGTCTGCTAACTCGGACGGCGTTGGGAACTTGGGATCACTCCAAGCTTCTGCCGTACTTTTCCCATACGCCATAGAACGTGTCGCTGGCAAATTTTTACTTAGATACAGGTCACTGCGAGTCAAAAGGGTAGGGGCGGCTATATTACAGGAGTTGCCAAACACCGGCTCGCGTGCCGGGCTCTTCAGGGTCCAAAAGGTCCCTGAAGGGTCCCATTTATCCCGCCGCAATATCAAATGAAAATATGTATAGAAAAATATTGGCAGCTTGTACTTCGTCAGATTTGTTCCATCATACGCACCTCGGACAAGGTCCGCGCTGCACGAATGGGGACTGGCAATAAAGTAACATACTGAACAGCCGCTTTATGAGTGGAATGCGTCGTGGCCACCACAGTGACAAGAGATATTGGGGAAGAAGTGATACGCTTCCATTTACTGCGGCTCATTATCTTAAAGGATTCCTTTTTTAGGGATATCAGTATGTCCGTCGGGCCGCCCCTGGGATATGACGTTCTTAATGCTTACAAGAATGAACAGTTTGGATAGTTGGTAAACGTTCATGATGAAAAACAGCGCGAAACACTGAACATTTCTCTCCTTTTGTTTCGCGCTGCTTTTCCATCGTGTTCGTAATGGTGATAAGTAGCCAGGATAACAACTTTTGACGTCGCTGTGCGGAAAATCCTGGTCGTGATGTCACGGAGAGGAAGAGGGCGCCACCGATACACATCGGCGCTAATACTACTCACTCGCACTTTAGAAACCGCAGCTCCATTTCAAATCCACGAGGAGAGTTAGAAAATTTCCACTTGATGTGGGGATTTCATTTAAAGGGAAGTTGAAGAGGTTCTTGAGAAAAACGAGTTAGAGCTGAATTCTAGCGTATTTTTGTCCTATATATTTGAATATTTATTTATTTATTTATTTATTTATTTATACATACCCTCAATGCCTCGGGGGCGTTATAGAGGGGAGTGGGTCAGTACAAGTGGTTTTGAAGGGCTAGCCAGAATCGCTTGGAGTCGGGTATGGTGACTATGGCGTCCGGGAGGTCATTCCAGTCCACAACTGCTTCAGGGATGAGGAAATGCTGGTGTGCTTGACTTGATGACTTGGGACGGGCGATCTTGCATGAATGGTCCAGTCTTGATGATATGTAGGTGGGCGGGTTTAGAAGGGACATTTTCAAGAAAGGTGTGTTAAAGACTTTGTGAAGAAGAGAAAGACGGGAAATTCAACGGCGGGAGGAAAGTAGAGAAAGGTTAAGACGAGACTTCATTGACGATACACTTGAGGTGCGAGAATAGTCATTCAAAATAAAGCGAGCAGCACGGTTCTGAACGGATTCAATGAAGTCTGTGAAATTTTTCTGATGAGGATGCCAGATGGAGGACGCATATTGTAAATTAGGCCGAACGATAGTGGTGTACAAAATACGTTTTAAGGTTTCAGGTGAGGATCTAAAGTTTCGGCCAATGTAGCCTAGATAGCGGTTTGCAGAGGATATAATTGTTCTAATATGAGTATGCCATGATAGATTAGGTGTGAGATGCAAGCCTAAGTATTTGTATTGGTTAGTATAATCAATGGGGACAGAGTTCAAAAGAAGTACACGATAGGTAATTGACAATGAACGAGAAAATCACATGCATTGATATTTGTTAGGATTTAAGGACATGCGCCATGTGTTACACCGTTCAGAAATTTTAGAGATGTCGTCCTGAAGCGTTACAATATCATCAGTAGAGGTTATCTTACGGTAGATTACACAGTCATCGGCAAAAAGCCGCACAGTGGAAGAGATGTTGAGAGGAAGGTCATTAATATACACTAGGAAGAGTAATGGGCCGAGTACTGTCCCCTGGAGGACACCAGAAGAAACAGAGCACAGGGAGGATTTGGTGTGGTTACCATAAACAAACTGACGGCGTTGAAGAAGGAATGATTCGATCCATTTTAGTATATTAGTATATTAACTGTTTGACCCGAACGTATCAATAGACGCGAGAAAAGTCGAAAAAACGACTACTTGGTGTGACGTCATACCCGGAGGTTTTAACTGCCTTGCGCGTGCCGCTCGTGAATAGAAGGCTTGTAGCATTTTTGACTGCTAGGATAAGGCTTGTGGAATGTGCGGGAATGTTGAGTTTTCAGTTCATACCTCACAATTTCCTCCTCCCGCCGAAAGCGCCGGGAAGGAGAGGCTTCAGCGCTGCTTTGAAAGCGATGTAGTGCCTATACTTGGCGCGTCAATCTGAAATATAATTTTGATATGCGTGATCCTGGAGGATCTCGCATATGTTTTTTCTTTTGTCGGATACATAACCGCTTCAGTTTTCCTTTAAACACAATAGTGTGTGCATTTAAGAAAACCTACGTTTTTTTATATATTATGACGCACATTGCGGAACACTTAAAAAGAGAAAATCGGCACTTTTTTTTAATCTCTGAAAGATAAGTTGGTACCAAATTTCACAACTTAGGCTAGTGCTCCAAATGAGCACTCCCCCTACCAGTTTCGACGATTTAGACTTTCATCTCAGCCCGGGCATTCTGGGCTGCATCCCCACCCCTGGCCGTTTTGATCGAGATGAGCATCGTACAGGAGTGCGGTCGTGTGTCGCTACTGCGTGATGCACGATAAGGACCGCAGACCAGGAGTGTTACTGCACTGGCTAAAATTTTCATCTACAGCTGAGACACCAGACGCCCACTGGGGCAGACTAACTTCCAGCTGTAGAAACAGACACACTACACAATTTACGACAGCATTCAATTCTATGTAAAAAATAAAAAAATAATAAAAAAGCAGCGAAGTTTTGCTTGCATTAAAACTCGGACACTTTGCAACCGCAAGAAATGCAGCGTTAAATATGTTATTTATTTGACGACCGTATACCTTGTCAAAACCAAACGCTCGCCGTATATTTATGATGAACCATGCACAACACTTGCTTTTTCTGGACGCAACCATGAGTATGGTATTCCTGGCGAAAGTAACTTTAAAAAATGCGCGAGCTTTGCAATTTAGGGAACATTTTCAGATTACCAATAGTGCATTCGAAATAAACTTTTAATAGGCATACATGGATTTCAGACTGTCGTTGCGCGCACTTCCCGGCATACACACAGGGGTCTGTGCAATAAAAATATACTGAACGTATACTTCATATATTCAAGGTATTACGCCAGCTACATCCAGTTTGCTCATCCAGCGTTCGCTCTTTGCCGAATGCCCTTCGTCCCGTCAAAAGCAAACGGGTTGACCCACATTGTTTTTGTCTGAATCTCTTACCGGCCGAACGTCTGTTCTTTATAATCACGACGACCTCTCACGGGGACTTCCGCAGATAACGCCTCCTTTCGAAATTATGCCACCAGGAAGCGGATGTCTTGCCGATAAAAAAACTATTAGCGGCTGCCGAGCTTGTGGCTTCCGAACGCCACCATTCGAGATGGACTTCAAATATAACTTTCATTTGTCGCGTAGGTCATCTCATCGAGACACTAGAGTGCACTAGAAGCGGGGACCTGCAGATTCCCATGTTAAGTTATGATTAGGCCGTACACCTTTCGGTGTTATCCGAAAAACACCGATAAACACCGAATGTGTCAAAAAATGCAAAATCGGTAAAGCTGAAAACACCAATAAACATCTACTGGCGTAAAAAAACACAGTTAAAACCAAAAAACACATACCGCATTTTCCGGGCTATAGTCCCCTGACTAAACATGTTCAAAAGTTGAAATTTTAAGCTTTGCGGACTATCTACGCGTGCGGACTAAAGATGAATTTTGTTTTTGAGGATCGTTCATTATGACGAGACGTGACAGATTTTGTGAATGAAAGAGTATGTTATTGATAATTTTATGTATAATACAAGCTTCTTTGTGAGCTAAAAAAACAGACATTTGTCAGGGTGTGCCGTGTATGAAGATTTTCTTTGTCGACTAAGCACCAGGGGCGGACTAAGCACGGCATGCGGACTTTGCACCGGGTGCGGACTATCTAAGCAAAAGCGCTTTCTTTGGCCTAAATTGCCCCTTGCGGACTATACACCGGGTTCGGACTATAACCCCAAAAATACGGTATTTCCCGAAATTTTTGCTCCAGCTAGGGCTGTATTTGTCTAAAGTTTGAGACCCCTCCCCCCTCTTAGACTAAAATTCTTAGATTTTCACCCGTTTGTTTCTTTTAATAATATTCACTATTTTTAGCGTCCGTTCGAAGCCGACCACCGAGCAAGCCAATATCTCTTAAGAATAAATAAACACCTCAAAACTACCAAAAGCATCCTTCCCCCCGAATGCGCTTACAAATACACACCGGAATTCTGCGCCCGATTAGGATTATGACTCCGTGTTTCCTGTAAATAGCACTAGACCCAAAAATTGACCCCCGAGCCGGTTTTATCAATAACGGGGGGGGGGGATGATAACGGAAAAACCCAACTTGAAACTGTCCTGGAATTAAAAAACAAAGCTTGATGGTAAGAAAATTTTTATCCGTGGCTTCATTTTCTCTTTGACCCGGAATAATGTCCTCAATGAACTGTCTGCGAGGCTTCTTCAACACATCTCACCTCGTTCACTTCTCTTATTGGTACGCGGGGACGTTTTTAATGTAGTCAGGTGACAACCTTGTTCACGTTACTCGGAAAAAATTGATCAATTACAATTGCAAGTACGTTTGGTTACAAAGTATTCAATCAGGTTACGTGATTACTTGAGAAGAAAAGTAATTGGCCGTTACTTGGGAAAGTAACCGTTTTTTTTTTTAACAATTACTTCAGGTATT
Source organism: Ixodes ricinus (assembly GCA_037355805.1). NCBI lineage: Eukaryota > Metazoa > Arthropoda > Arachnida > Ixodida > Ixodidae > Ixodes > Ixodes ricinus. The sequence continues at coordinate 46,364 of JAZHYW010055067.1, read as the reverse complement.
CAAAAGGAGAAATGTTTCTACCTGATTAAATACTGGTCTTACGTATACTGTTCATTATTGAATTAAAATCGACGAATTATAAGCTACTTACCTTCTTAATTTACCAATATTGGCAAACCTTCCTCCTCTCGGAGAAGTCCGTTCGAGGATTTCTTTGCGGGAAATTTGTAGAAACAAGGGACGCGCCATTAGAAAGGGAAAGGGAAAGTAGTAACGGTTACGTGTAATTTTAGTAAGGCCTACTGTAAACAGTAATAAAACTACTATTGCGATTACTTCCTAATAAATGTATTTCAATTATTACAAAATTACTCCGAAAAGTAACTGATTACACGTAATTTGATTAATTTTATAGAGCCCCGTTACAAGTCGGCTCACACGTATGTACCCCGCAGGTTGGGGAATCGCATGCGCCTGTCTTTTTCTCATCAGTGACTGGTGCCGGACATGGCAAATGCAGTTAAACCTTGAAAAATGTGTTTCGATGACAATAACGCGTAAAAAGACCCCGTTGGTCTTTTCATGCAGTTTAAATAACTCTGCTCTGCAACAAGTTTCTTCATTCAAATATCTTGGAGTCACTATATATCTTCTGATCTCAGATGGAATGCCCACATTGACTCGCTGTGTCAGAAGGCGATGTTCAAACTGTGGTATCTGTGACGTAACTTAAGACACTCTACACCTGCAACAAAATTAATAGCCTACAAATCTCTCATCAGGCCACATTTAGAATATGCTGACATTATTTGGGATCCACACACATTATCGAACATAAATAAACTCGAAAGAGTACAAAAGAAGGCACTAAGATTCATTTACAACAAATACAAAAGATTAGATTCTGTGAGTGCCCTATATAACATAGCCGGTATCCAGTCCCTCCAAACGCGTAGGAAAATTAACAGACTCACTTTCCTATACACACTGATAAACGATGGCTTTAGAATAGATAGGTCACGCTATGTCACTCTAAAATCTGCGAGAAGCACAGGTAGCTACCATGCCTTATCACTTACAGTCTATCAATGCCATACCAACTGCTTCAAGTTTTCTCTTTTTCCTAAAACCATTACCGAATGGAATGAGCTGCCTTTTAACATCGTAAACACGACTTCCACCCAATCATCTAAAGCCTCGCTCTTTTCATTCTTTAAATAACCTCGAGGCTACTTGTTGCTTATTGTTTTGATTTTGTTGTGACTGCTGGCTGTTAGCCAATCTTTCAATGCACTGCCTCTGAAATATTTTGGCAGCTATATATCTCGAACTGAAGTTGTGTTGGTCGTTTGTGTATATAACATCATTCAATGTCTTGTTCGCTTTCTAGCGTAAACGGTAAAAGGTACATGGTAGAGTGTAATGATGCTCACTGTTTCATTTCTTTGTTGTGCAATATTTCGGTTGTGGGCTTCACGGTTTCTGCTCTTAACTATGTTCGTTGCACTGGCCTTGTTCCATATTGTACGTTTTCAGTCATTGTTTAGAAGCCCGTCCTACAACGCCTTCCTTGAGAAGGCAGTAGCATCTGTAAATAAATAAATAAATTAAATAAAAAAATCTGCATAAACCCTGATAAAGACGAAATATTTTGCCCTACATGAGAAGAAAATGATTTTGAAAAGCATCTAGACTGTAAAAAAGAAAAAGAAAAAAACCCGAAAACATGGAATTTCGGTTACGAGTAAAGTGTTTCCGCGTTTTCGGGGTTTGTTTTTTCTTCGAATTGGAAGATGTTTCTAGGTGTGTGTTTTTTCCTATTTCACACAGATTCGGTGTTTTTCGGTGTCAATTTGTGGTGTCAGTACAAAACTCGGTGTGTATTGAGGATCGTAATGAAGAAAATAGGAGACTAGAACCGGATTCCCAACCAAAAATACTTGGAAAATGTCCAGGTACCGATAAGATCAGGATGCGATATATAAGGGTGTGGTTTGGAAGCCAAACTGCAAAACTTATCCACGCAGACAGTTCAGTGGGGGACTCTGCTCAGGGCTAAGAAAATATAAAACTGAAAGATACTGATTTTTCTTTTCTCTGCATATTGCTGTATCTTGTGGCTCTTTATCGTTTTGCACAATACCGTGAAACTATTTTTACGAGCAATATCCGACACGGAAATGGCACGATAACGTAAGGGGAAAGCCTTAACACGTATTCGCCGGGGATATTTTATCTTCATTCCAAGCTCAACGCAGACACGTGCAAATAAGACAGACTGTAAAATAACTGAAATATGTCACAGACCTGCCAGTTTATCGGTGTCTCTTGCATAACGCCCGCGAAATTGAATCCGCCTGCTGTATGAACTTCTGACCCGGTCTGCTGCATTATGAACGTAGATGGGAGGACGTTTCATCTGTGTACCCACCTTCGCACGGAGGCGCTCGTTTTTTCTCTTCTCGTTTTCCTGCTGCTTTTGTTGCTTGCTTCTGCTTTTGTTACGTAGCTTGTAATTGGCGAAAATAAAAAAGTCATAAACTGTATAATCGTGGACTAAACGAACAAAATATGCTGCCACAATACGAACTGAAAAAGAAAAAAAAATATTATCTGTACGTAACCATGCTTTCACGAGAGACGTTTTTTTTTTTATTGCTTTTGTTTGTTTTTCTGCTTTGTTTTTGTTTTTTCCAGACCTCGTGGCTTCCATTGCCGGAATGAAAAAAAAAAAAAGATCCTAACGTGAATGACCGTCTGCGAGACAAACGAAATCGCCCGTCACGCTATGAACTGAAACAGGATAAAATTTAACGTGTAACCACTTTCACAAAGGCCGTTTATTGCTTTTCTATTTCGTTTTCTTTTTTTTTAACTTTGTGGGTTTTTTTATTATTATTATTTTCTATGCGGAGAGCAAGTTGTCTGCATCTTGGGCAGGATTCGCAGTGACGTCAGAACGTCGCCAAGCTCTGATTGGCTTTGATTGAACGAATAGTGGGTAGACTTCAATGCAAGATGCCTCGATGTCTACCGACTATTTTGTTTTTTAATCATTCAGAAAGAGCTTGGTGTTCTGACATCATCGCACCCCTGCGCAAGCAGCAGACGAACTTGCTTTCCGCACAGCCGCCGTCACACTACTCATACATCACACAGAAGCGGTCTTGTGCACGTTTCTCGCAAAAAAAAGTAATCGAATAAAATTAGAATTACTCTTGGTTCAGAACTATTAAATTCAGATTACTCGGGAAGAAAAGTAATTGGCCGTTACTTGAGGAAGTAACCGTTACTTTTCCGATTACTTCGGATGTTCACTACGATCGATTTTTCTGCCGGTTTGAAAACGGGCCTCTCGTACTGCCCATTATTGGACTAGAAACACCGAATTACATACTGCTTATGTTTCTCAATACACCGATTTCGGGAAAGCAAACTGCTGTCGGAGACCGAATTCGAGTATTCGTTGCAGGGAGGCTCGTTAAAACAAAAAGCGCCAACAACAAAAAAAGAGAGAGAGAGAGAACGGTTCGAGTAGTAATTAGTTGCAATATCTGCGGGTACACTTTCAAGCATATGCCAAGACTGTTTGCTTCATAAATATATGTATGCTTCGAACACGCCTCAGAACGGCTTTTGTGTGACCAGTGTGACAAGAGAGTCGTACAGAGAAGCGCGGCTCAGACAGTGTCTGTACTCTGTTGACTATCTTTTGTGTGATGTATTAGCAGCGGTATAGCGGGTCTGAGGCCCGAAGGGGCGACGGACGCTGCTAGAAGCGTGGTCTCAAAGTCATTTGAGTGTGGGGGCCAGATAGCCCACACCGGCAAAGGTCGAGGGCCAGCGCAACATGGGGGGCTTCAAAAGGTTTTAAAGAGGAGAGACCCCGTGCTTTCTCTTTTTGTAAACTCGCAGTTTTGCCAGTGACATGTTTAGGGTTGATTTGTTTATACGACTACTTTGGGCCTTGACGTCATGTGATAACAAGAGTGAAAATGACGCTTCCCCGCCAACGTGCTGGCATTTTTTAGAGCCCAGCTCTTAGGCGCCCGTTTCCGGCTTGAGCGGCGTCGCCGTTGGCGTCGGCGTCGCCGTCGGCGTAACCACGCGGTGCATGTTGGGACATGTCCCAAACCCGCGCGGTGCATGTTGGGACATGTCGCGAGGGTCACGTGACCCCCCCTCCGACATGTTGGGACATGTCAGGGGGGAGTTCGGGGTCACGTGACCTCAAAGAAGGGGGGTCACGTGACCCCCCCCGAGGTCACGTGCGGTGCATGTTGGGACATGTCGTGGGGGTCACGTGACCCCCCTCCCCGACATGTTGGGACATGTCGGGGGGGGGGGGGCTCGGGGGGAGGGTCATCTGACCTCGAGGGGGGTCTAGTGACCCCACCCCCCGGAGGAGAAGGAGGGGTATACCCTCCCCTGAGTACCCTTCCCTCCTCCTCCTCAAGAGCTGCGCTCCAATTCGGTGTTACAGGGAGTTGTAAACGGCTTTCACTTTTTTTTAATGGAACAAGAGAGCAAGTACACTTTCGTTTTCTTTGCTCAATGCACTCAGGAATGAACCAAGCTCAGCGTGTCCCTAAAAAAACAATCGGTTAATTTGACAGCTCTTGCTTTGCTGGCGATTTTTATTGCAACACTCCAAACAAATACTTTGAAGGCTATAATTCAGAGCTCGTAGCTTTATCTTTGGCAGCTACTCCTGCTGATCGAGAGTTCGCGCGGTCGAGATGCATCCTTCAACGAATACTTCGCGCTTGCAGCAGTAGCGGAATTGTTCTACAGTACAAAAAGCTGGAAAGCAAAAAATAAAGCGAAACAAAGGGCAAAGGAATACAGATAAGTATAAACTATTTGAATACGTTAAAACAGCAGAGCCACTTTTCGAGAGAAAATGAATCGCTGAGATGAGATCACTATGGCGCATGCCATTTCTAGCACATTGGAACCGGGACTGGAAGCCGGTTGCCGTGCGGGGCGCGTCCCAGCGACTCGCGGGCCGCGTGTTGGAGGACCCTGGGATAAAACGTCTGAATAGAATGCACAAAAAAAAAATCTAGGCAGTTTAACACGTAACAATTAAGCGTAGTAAATCAGAACACAAAGAAGAAATCACAAATAGTATCTCTTAACTGAGCGACCTTGGTGATGCAGACGATAGCTGCGGGTAGGCGATTCCAAATGAGCAATGTCATGAGTTGCCAAAGACTGATAAAAACCTGATGACTCAAGGCTCGTTCACACACTTGTAACCGAGTACGACTGAGAGAAAAAGGACCGGTTTTTAAACCCCTCTCCGTCTTAGGACCGAATGCGATGCTGCGGAGCTGATCGTAGGACGTTTTAAAAGGCTTAAAACTGGTATTGTCTCTCTCGGTCTTACTCAGTTACAATTGTGTGAACGAGCCTTCACAGGGGGCCGGCATGCCCACTTTATTTTGATAATCGACACGAAGCGCCGTTCACACACTTCGCAACCGAGTCGATCGGAGAGAGCGAGACCGGTTTTCAAGCCTCTTGCGTCGGCGTAGGACCAGATGCTCTGCAGCGCATCTAGTTCTACGCCGTCGCAAGAGGCTTTAAAATCTGTCTCATCTCAGCCGGTCCTACTCCGTTGCAAGTGTGTGAGCAAGCCTTAAGTGCCGTTCACACATATGCAAGTTGCAACCGAGTAAGACCGAGAGAGACCAGACCGGTTTTAGCCCCTTGCGAAGTCTTAAGGCCCGTTCACACTCTTGCGACCGAGTACGACCAAGAGAGACCAGACCGGATTTTAAGCCTCTTGCGATCTCTTAGGAAAAGCTCCGCTGTAGCGCATCCGGTCCTAAAAACCGGTCTGGTCTCTCTCGGTCGTACTCGGTCGCAAGAGTGTGAACGGCGCTTTAGGACCAGCTCCGCTGCAGCGCATCCGGTCCTAAGACGTCGCAAGAGGCTTAGAAACAGGTTTTGTCTCTCTCGGTCTTACGAAGGCCCGTTCACACACGTCCAACCGAGTTCGACCGAGAGAGACAAGACCGGTTTTTAAGCCTCTTACGACGCCTTAGGACCAGCTCCGGCAACTGCGCTCCCGGTCCTAAGACGTAGTAAAACGCTTAAAAACCGGTCTTGCCTCTCTCGGTCGTTCTCGGTTACAAGTGTGTGAAAGAGTCTTAAGTTGCAGATGTGTGAACGGCGCTTTAAGCGCCGTTCACACATATGCAACCGAGTAAGACCGAGAGAGACCAGAAAGGTTAAGCCTCTTGCGACGTCTTAGGACCGGATGCGCTGCAGCGGAGCTGGTCCTAAGACGTCGCAAGAGGCTTAAAAACCGGTCTGGTCTCTCTCCGTCCTACTCGGTTGCAAGTGTGTGAACGGCGCTTAAGATTGTTGTGTTAAGAGAAGCTGACCCAGTGTTGGGTTTTGATGATCGATCTTATGAAATAAACATAAGCGGGATATTTTTCTGACAAGTGAGATAGAGCAGTGGTTCTCAACCACTAATGTTTCGCGGACCCTTTGTGGATCGGCGGAGATGATGGAGGACCCTGTTCATGGCGAGAGGAAGGAAAAGGTATAGGGTAATTATCATAATTATTTAATAAATGGATATAACTAAGGGCTAGTTTGAAGTATATAGACTTCTCTCATTGACATACACACGAGAAAACTCACCCGGAAATTGGAACGCTTCTTCTCAATCTGAAAATAGACAACTTTTCATGCCGGGCCTGACTGATGAGACAGAACCTCGCGGGCCCTTAGAATGCCTTCGCGGACCCCAAAGAGTCCGCGGACCCCCGTTTGAGAACCACTGAGATAGAGAATCAGCGTTTATTAAAGCACGATGGTCCGATGCCCGAAAAGTGAAAGGTCAGGCAATGTCAAGGTTATTGTCATTGCTGATACGCTAGAAGTGCGGCGATAGGTATGCAAATTATGAATGAAGAGAGGAATAATAAACAATGGACTGAGTCCTTCCGAATGAATTACGTATGTCGTTTGCTGCGGTATGATCTGACAGAAAAAAAGTTTCGTCTGTGTTTCCACTTTCACAAAGCTGTGCTTTTTTTTTATTTATCTGTTTGCCAGGCTGAAAAACTAAAATCCCTATGATCGAGTCCATGCGCTAAATGGACGAAATCGACTGCTACGCTATGAACTTAGTCAAAATGAGGTTTCTTCTGTGCAAGCCATTTCCCAGAAGCTATCCTTTATTTTTTTATGTTACTCGTCTTTTTTTTTTTTTTCTAAAGTTTTGTGGTTTTATTTGACGGACTGCTAAATGGACGAAATCGCCTGCTACGTTATGAACTAAGACGGGGAGAGGTTTCATCCGTGTTTCCACTTTCAGAGGAGGTGTGCTTATATAACTTTTTTCTTCCTGCTTTTTTTTTTTTTCTGTTCAAGGTCTTCCGTTTCTATTGCACGCCAGTGTGTAATGTTGTTTGCACAGAGAGTGGCTCCCGTCAGAGGGCAAGGGAAAAGGATGCGTTTTTTTTTTCCTCCTTTCTCCCCGCCGGTGTTTCTGACGGCTGCTCGTATCTGATTGGTCGCTTCTCCCCGCCAAAGGACAAAAGCTGCCGGCTTGAAAAGCGGACCGGGCTGAGCATAGAGCGTTGTGAATCCGTTGGCGCGTGTCCTGCTGAGTTGTAGGCTGGAAAGACCTCGCTCGGGTACAAGTCGACGTCGCGCTCGCGTTAGGTTTGTTGTTTTGTTTCGCTCGTTTTAGTTTTTGTTTTTCTACGAAGGATCGGAAGACAGACCGTCAACAGAAAGTGAAGGCAAGTGATGTTTGTTTTCTTTTTCGATTCAACGTTTTTTAGGCTGCGGCCGCTTTTGCTGTGACATCATACAAAGGACAGTTTGCGGAGTGTCTTAGGCGTGTTCCTTCCTTGTTTCTGGTGGTGTCACATTGGCCATACGCAAAACTGTCTGCCGAGCACGAAGCAAACATGCTACAAAACTGCTTGGCGCGTCGTCTGTAGATCCTGTTGTCGTGGTGTGGAGCGAACACTCTGTCGTGCGGATGGGTAACCTTCAGCCAAAAAACAAACAGACGTGAAACATGAAGTTACTTGAAAAGCGTGCGATTTTTAATTTTAACAAGTGCGTGTGATTAGCAGTGATGTTTGGAGGTGGGCTAGACGGTGGTGCATAGTAAACATATAATTAAAACAGCGCAAAAACCTCAAGGACAATCAGAAGTGACACAGACACAGCGCTAACTCACAACTTACTCTCGATTCGTCTTTTTAAAACACATCAACACAAGAAGGAAAGGAAGGAGAAGAATTCCACATATTGAACATCTTCACTGTCATGTGCCATCCGAAAAAAAAAAAGTGCGATTACTCTAGTGAGAACTCTATAATTGAACGAACGACTCGGTTATTTCATTATCGTGCTCCACTTCTGTAACAATTCATGACCAAAAAGAAATGAAATGCCGACGCCTGCTGTGACGGTTTTCGACGAAGCAGAGGCCAGCATCGAGCTAGACCAACAGACGGCAAACATTTCACCAACAAGCTTCTGGACACCTCGTGCGACCTTCGCCGGTACCGCTCGATTAGAAACGTCTTCCGCTGTGTAGCCAGTTGTTTGTCAGGTTGACCAACAAATTTGCCATTTCCGCAAATCGCGGTTTCTGGTTTGAAAATGCGTGAGTGTCTTAAAAGTCATTTACGCGGGTATTGTTCGGTCATTGTTTACGTATTTATTTGCGGGCAAAGTGACGAAGGAAGTGCTTACCAAATGTACCGTATCTTTTAGGCTACAGTCCGCAGGTAAAAACGTCTCATACACAGCACACCTCGAAAGATGACTGCTTTATTATTACAAAAAAGATGTGTGTACCATAACAATAATCAGATTGTTATTGACCAGTCACAAAGTCCGTCACGTCTGGTCGTAATATCTTCCAGGAACAAATTATCGTATAGTCCGCACCTGTAGGTATTCCGCACCGCGTAAAACTTTTAGTATGGTAGTCAATGGATTTGAAAGGGGTAGTAATTTCAACATCAACAGGCGCAGATTTGGATTTCCTAAGCAATCCGTCATTTCATTTCAAATCGCCGGTTGGGGTTATTGTAATGGAAATACGTGAGCACGGCCGCACTCTGTCCTGCAAGCAAGCTAGATCCTCTTGGCTCCATTGTGCTGCGGTGACCTAGATAATGCTCCCCAACGTGCCTTTTGTGCCCATTGTAGTTTCTTCCCGAGCTCGTCCAAAGAAACTTCTCCGATCTCCTTCCTCATAGCATTCATTGTTCCGTCGAAGAAATGCTGAAAGAGGGCAAGAGAGAAAAGGGTAATTGGCGACCGGCGCTTTCCTCCTTGCTGGTTAGTTAGGAACGAGCGGAAAATCCTAATTTATTTATTTATTCATTTCAATACCCTGAGGGTCAACGGCATTGCAGAGAGGAGTGGGTTGTATTCAACAAGAAAAATTATACAATGAATAACTTAAAGGCAAAGCACATACTAGTTATGAACAATAGAAATTAGAAACAGCAGTTTTAAACAAATCACCCGCCTGGATGATGGCGATGGAAGTGGGAAGGCGGTTCCAGTCCAAAGATGTTTTGGGAATGGAAGATTGTTGAAATGTGTTCGTGCTACATAGGTGGTACACCTACTTTATGAGGATGATCAAGACGGGGTGACACACAGAAAGGTGGTGTGAGGAGACGTTGACTGAGGAATGAGTTAGTGTGAAATACTTTATGGAAGAGACACAAACGGGCTAACTTTCGGCTTGAGGCAAGACTAGACAAAGATAAGTTAGATTTCATTGAGGTGACACTTGCAGTGCGTTGATAATTACTGAGAATAAAATGAGCGGAACGATTTTTGAACAGCTTCTAGGGGGCTAACCAAATTTAAAGGGCTCGGGTCCCAGATAGACGACGCGTATTCAAGCTTTGAGCGTACACGTGTTTTATAAAGAGTTAATTTCAAAGAGGAGGGAGCTAAAGAAAGATTACGTTTTAAATTGCCAAGCATGCGATTAGCGTTACTAATAACGTATCCAATATGTATTTTCCAGGAAAGATCAGATGTTATGTGTACGCCCAGGTACTTGTAAGACGACACAGAAAGTAAAGGAACATTGTTAGGACAGTAGCAGGGAGAAACTGAATGATTACGAGACACTCTCATTACTTTGCACTTAGTTGTGTTAAGCTCCATATGCCAAGTTTCACACCAATGAAGAATAACGTCTCATGTCTGTCTGGAGCTTGATAACATCTGAATCATCACTAATTTCACGGTGAATGACACAATCATCTGCAAAAAGGTTAATTGAGAAAGAAATGTTATTCGGCAGGTCATTAATGAAGATTAAAAACAGAAGTGAGCCTAGTACAGAACCCTGAGGCAACGCCGGAGGTCACTGACGCGAGCGGAGATGTATGGTTATTGGCGGAAACGAACTGGAAACGATTAGTGAGAAAACACTGGATCCCAGCCATAACGTTAGCATCAATGCGAAAGTTATTTAGTTTCAACAAAAGCAACTCGGTGTGAGACTTTATCGAACGCCTTCGAGAAATCCAAAAATACGCAGTCTATCTGGGACCCCCTATCAAGAACAGAGTGCAAGTCGTTAATAAATAATAAAAGCTGGGTCTCGCAGAAAAATGATTTTCGGAATCCATGTTCAGCCGCGTTGAAAAACATGTTAGACTCCACAAAATTAACAAGCTCAGAATAAATGACATGTTCAAGTATTTTACATGGCATGCTAGTGAGTGAAATTGTTCTATAGTTGTTAGTGGGCATGTTTATCACCTCCTTTGTGCCACGGAACCACCTTCCCAACTTTCCAATCGTCTGGGAGGACACCGAGATCTAACGATTGGGTGAATATTTTTTTTACAGTATGATGGAATATTATATGAACGCTTTGTACTGCATGTGTTGCGTCCAAGTTCGCTTGTTTTCTTTCGCGGTTTCATTCATTTCTTTACTTCCAGATTGAATTAGAGCTAGCGCATTCAATGACAATCCCCTGGTGAGCGGGACACCATTGTTTGGTAATGAGTTGCAAGAATAACCACCGAAACTGCAGGATATTATCGGAGGACATCTGTATCGCGCACATGATTCTACAGGGCAACTCGTAGACGGCTGCAATGTCTTCAAACTCCATCGTTTTTCAAATGACCAAGACCTCCGGCGGCAGTGGATTTCGTCCGTAAACCGAAAAGTTTTCCCAACGCCATCCTCTCGAGTGTGCTCAGTATCACCTAGAAGGATCGCACGTCCAATATTACGACCTATAGTTCTGTCTAGATGTTTCTTAGACGGTCCGGCAAACTTTGCAACGCGCCAAATTGCCGAAATCGGCTAACTATATCGGACGCATTTGAGGCGCGACCAACAGCGCAGTCGAGGCTATGGTGTGGGCGTAGCCAACATTGAGCTAATCGTCATCACCATTGCTCCCTTTGTTCGTTTTTACTTCTCCGGGCAAGGGTAACCAGTGACGTCAGCAATGTTTCCTCTCGGCGCTCAGCGGTGTCCACGTGATGGGCTTATACGCGCCCTTCGTCTCACCGTTTGTGATTAGTTGTCTCTTGGAGTTTCGTTCCCATCCGTGCGCAGACTGATGCCACGGTTGTGCAGACGTCGTTGAATGTCGTAGACACCAAAACGTGGTGAAGAGTGCGGTGCAGACGACACCGGCGCCTGGCACACGCCCGCCCCAACGGTGGCCCGCCGGCCAGCCCCGATCCTGCCCGTCGTTGCGCAGAGAATCACGCGCAATTTCGTACCACGGGATAGCCATGCTTTTGGCGGCCCATGTTGTTGCCCGATGGTTCCGAAGCTTTGGTTTCGATTTCTGCTCATGTTAATTAAAGTAGAATTTAACTATAAATATCCAATTTATCGTACAGCAAAATAAGTAGTCTTTTATTAGTGTTTTTTAAGGTTAAATCGCTCATTATCCCAAAAGGTTCGGAAGTGAGAGGAGTTGGCCTTTAACCATCGATGAACGTCGGGTACGCTCGAAAGGTGCGTACAAGTTTGCTCCTGAGAATTGCTGTTACAGCTTGTAATTTTTCGCAACTTAATTTATCCTTATGCTGATATTTTGCAATAGTGACATTGACTCAATTGTATCACCTACAACGCTTAGTTGAAGGCTCATCTCCGTCGCCGGCTGTGGCTGGAAATTGTCGAAAAGTTAGTTCTATTGTTTACTTAAAAGATATCGCACCTCCATATTGAAAAATCTCGTTTGTATGAGAAATTTATGTGTCTCACGAAGTACATATGAATCATACAAGATATATAAGAACCATCTAAGAAACTTGTGAGAAATTTTATATATCTTACATAAATCTTATATGTTCATATATATCTTGTATGATTCATACGTGTTTATTGGATACAAGAAATTTCTCATACAAATGGCTTTTTCACGAGGGCTGCCCCGGCCCTATGCATTAACCCACTTGGCCCACCCGTAAACGGCGCTTCGCAGCGGCCGAGCCTACACGCTCGCGGAGCGGTCAGCTTGACGTTCGACGGACCTAACATAACGTCCAACCGACAAAACGCAAAGAAAGGGAACGTCCGCCTGGGCCTCTACCAGCAGAGACGCGTGACGTAGAGAGATGTCGTCACTGGAATGTCACGTGACCTCCCGGTTGATGCTGTGCAGATAGCGAATCCCGTTGCTTAGGGCTCGCAATATTTGATCTGGTGTCCCGGTGAGTGAGCAGTAAGGGTGAGGAAAGCGAGTGAACATTTTCTTAGCAGTTTTCGGCTGAAGAGAAAAGTTCAAGGTATTTCGGTATATTCTGGTCCTAAGGGAACCAGAAGATACCCTCCAAGTGTTCCTCAAGAAAAAGAAGCTGAGACTGGCTCGCACCCTCATTTGACAAATGAGCTGGGCCCACTGGACATAGCTGGAAATGCTGGATAAGGAGCCACGCCTTCGAAGAACCAGGAATCTATTGAGATTTTGGGGAGAACGAAAGGAACGCTGATCGGAACTGTACACTTAAGCGCAATGAGCTCTTGGCATATCATCTACTACACTGGTCAGCGTGGAGCGGGCATTCTCGGCGCTCAAGTTTATTTTATCGGGACAAAGGTCTGGCATTTCACCGAGTACACTTGAGGATGTGTTGCCACTGAGATCATGCGCAATGCCTCGGGTCGTTCTTCCTCGCGGTGCCTTTTACCCCGATTATTTTCATTTTCTACCGTCGCAATAAGACCGCACTTGCTAGAACTTTTTAATGACCTACTTTTTTTTATAAAAGTAAGCGTTTGGCTTTTTTAAATTTCGCTTTTAAATTTCCTTTGCACGCGAACATTTTTTTTTTTATTACGGAGCAGAATTTAGACGTGACATTTTTCTTATAACCATATACTGAAATCAGAACAAAATAAATATATTGCGTTCCTACACCCTGGGTTGTATATGGTCGGTGAGGGCAAGGCGGATGTTTACGTTGTCTGCAAGCCGATTATAAGGCGGAAGTTTGTCACGCGGCACCCGTCAGATTTAAAGTGCTTGTCCTTTTCTGGCCAAAAGTAAAGGTGAACGTCTACAGAAGGGCTGCGAGAGAAAGAGTGCGATTTTTGGTATGAACTTGAGCGCTCCACCGAGCGTCAATGATGTCCTACTCCCAAATTGCATACAAATACTTAAGATGTGCATAGTTCGTGAAACTAAATTCTGCCAAATAAACCTTCGATAGCATCACCATCTGGAATCTCTCCCATTTGTCGGATTTCAGATTTCTCCCACGGTGGATTTCAGGCGCATAAAATGTTCCTAACTGAAAACATTTCAAGTATCTATCGAGAAAATTTATTTTAATATTCACAGAAAAAATTATTGAAAACTACGCTGTGCAATTGAACGTTGATTTTTACGTTTTGAAGGTCAATTTTTACTGTATCGGTTTGAGTGTGCATGTTTTCTCGTCTACACCTGCGCGAATAGTCATCCTTCCTTACACGTGTACGAATGCGCTTGTTTTCGTACATGTGCGACAAAGGTAAAGGCTAGTTACTCTCCATGATTGGTGGCTTTTATCATCTCGACTCACCTCGTCTCTATCCAACACCTCCTAAATACCAAAGCCGTAGTGCTGAATCAGGATGGTGTCCACAGCGAAGTCCAACGCTGGGCAAAGATTGGACACGACGATTGAGTCAACGTTCGGCTCGAACTTGACTCGAAGCCGAGCAGTAACTCAGCACTCGTACTCATTAAGAGATGTCAGACTGTCAACTTCGACGATGTTCGTTTGAGGACACGATGGCTCCTAACCTTTAACTGCGCTTTTTTAAACACAGCATCGACGTTGTCGTCGCAACTGATCATAAGCAGGCAGGGTCACGACTCCTGACGTCACGGCGAAGTAAATCCTGTCCGTGACGTCGGGGATGAAAACCATCAAAAGGCGCCACCGAAACATCTCGGCGTTAATAGCATGCAAACGGTGCCCAATATGCACCATTCCAGTATTTACAACTCCTAAGCCCAACCACGGCCGGACTGGAAGCGCGCGCTCTCTTTCTCTTCTTACGGCCTTTGCAATCGCCCGGGAGTCAATGGCATTTTTTCTCCGTATGTAGTTCACTTGCTTGCCGCCAGGGGCGCAACCACCTCACCCCACTTCACCCCACTCGGAGAGTCCCTTCGAGCTGCTTTGCGCTGGTGTTCGAGCTTCGTAGGTTGTTGTTTTGGCAACGGTTTATTGAACTTCGCTCCGATTTAAGTCACTCTACCGACAGGCAGTGTCGTCAGCAAACTGCGTTCCCCTGTGACATGGACGGGACCTCTGTACTTGTCTGACCCCTCGCACGCCGTTGTTCGGAAAGCGCGGTCATGGTCTGCTGCTGCGTTCCATTCTGTCAGTCAGTCAGCTTGGCTGGTTTAATTTGCAACAAGTTCCTCAGAATACTTCTGATTAACCATGCAGAGATGGTCACGGACAGAAACGAAAAATCAGCTGATTATGTATACAAGCCCTCGAGAAAGCACTTTAGGCTGTAATATGCACTGTGCGAAAATTGCACAGACTACTACGCCCTCGTCTAGAGCAGCTGACCGACTTCATGTGCGGCCTATGAAATGATGATGCAGACCACGGCAATAGATAGATTGGGCCTGCTTACATTTCACAGAGTGTACGAATTATTTATCATTTAAGGTTCCTCCACGTAGAGGGTCCGCTCTCCTGTTCTTGAGTTGTTGTTGAGTTGCAACAGAAGTCCTGGATGTAAAGACGAGTATAGTTTTCCTGCAATTACATTTGCTGTCTCTACTTACTACCTTTTACTCCCGAATCTCTCGTAGATGTGCGTCAAATATTCTCCGTTTTGCTCATCAGAAGCGCATTAGATAGTGGCTGAGGGTCTAAACGTAAGGATCAGGTATCAAAGGCTATAAAAATCTCGGCCGCAAGTGCGACAGCGCTGAGATACACTGTCACACGTGTTCTGTGCAAACGGCAAAGGGTAGCCCAGGGGTTAGGGTGCCTACATGTCTGTCTGTCTCAGGGTGAAGACATCCATTGTTGCACTGAATGTTCAGCGCGTGACGCTCTGCGCACTCGGTGCGTGACTTGGGTGCTAAAATGGCGTCTCTGCATTAGCCAAAGCTACGCGCTCGAGCTGATTGACACCGGATGGCGCGTACTTTAAAATGTATAAAAAAACGATTGGGCGTAAAAATGGCTGAGATGTCACCACTCAAGCAAAAGCGTGCGTGTGTATGAAGGCACTCTACCAGGGGTGAGGTGACAGCGCCCCCGCAAATTGCGGCGGGAGGTGGCGATTGCCCCAATTAAGAAGAGAAAGAGAGCGCGCGCTTCCAGTCCGGCCGTGGCCCAACGTGCGAGTCTCCTCAGGCCAGCACGCGCACGTTCGTCACTTCGGAAAGCGAGCAAATAACGCGCCACGCACGAGCAGTGAAATTGTAACCGCCAACCCCCCCCCCCGCCTCCTTTTTTTTAGGGGGGGGGGAGCTGGTTTGGTGCGGAGCGCAAGTTCGCCTGCTTCATTTCCAGTGGTTGTGATGACGTCAGAACGCCAAGCTCTGACTGGTTCTGAATGAAGGATAGTGGGTATAGACCTCAAGTCGGCTAGCTTTGAGGCTTATCCCACTATCCTTCAATCGGAACTAATCAGAGCTCGCAGTCTTTCTGACGTCACCGCAACTCCTGCGCAAGAAGCAGACGACTTTCTCTCCGCATAGACTTTCACCGTCAGTCGCGCGGTAGAACTACAGGCTGTGTTTCAAACGCCAGGCCTCGGACACGCGCTCCATGCCTCTTGCCGGGCCTTGGCTGCACGCGCTCGCTCGAGGTGCATGTCCACAAGACACCGAAGCGGTGTCGACGGCAGGAAGCTCGCGCTGAAGGCAGAACTGAAACTCCTTCCAGGGTCGCTAAACTCGTCAGACACAACTTTCTTTGTGTTATGACATAGCGGGGGAGGAGCTGAAAGATTGCTGCGAAGTTTTCTTTTCTCACAAACCCGCAGATCCGTATATCTTCGTGACGTTTTTCATTGTAAGGGCGAAAAATCCCTACTACTCCCTAGGCGCCCAGCTAGAGCAGCACGAGAAAGCACGCGGAGACGAACGTGGTTCGTACACGTATAATGTCACGATGAAGATTATCAGCTGCGACCTTGATGGTCTCTAAAAAGCACAGCGGAGGCTTGGGTAATTGCATTCTAAAATCAACACCGTCAATGTTGATAGTCTGGCATCGTTCTTATCTCCGCCGATAAAGCAGAATTTACTAAAAAAACGTCCCTGTCGTCCCTTTTATTTATCTCGGCCTTTTGAATTTGATCAGAGTGTAGCCCGACGTGGCTAGATAACAACCAGCCGAGTAGCATTGTCCACTTTTGGACGGATTTGGCTTCCGGGCAGTTGTCCCCCATCAGCGGGAGATAAAATAATTTTATGATAGACTTTCAAAGATTAGCCAAACTGGGATTAATTCTGCATTCATCAACTGAAATAAGAGTAATGTCAGTTTGTCAATATTGACGGTGATGTTTCGAGAACGCGAGAACACCAAGCTTTCTTCGTACACAACCAAACTTTTCCCCGTCGACTCGAACACGCACCATCAAATTTGTCGTTCACAACTGATAATCCTGACCCTGACGTCAGAGTTATGAACTATAAAAGGACGTCACTGAACGCGCCTGCACACAACGAGCCCTGGCACGAGCCTCTCGATTGAAAGTCTGCCATGGCCGCTCGTAAGTTCATGGAACGCGCCCCGTTTTAATTCCAGAATCTCTAGAACCATAATTTCGAAAATTGCACGCTGTGCTGTTCCTCGTCATCGCTCAGTTAGAACGCCTCTAAGCAGGGTCGTCGAAACAGAAGAACGGGGAGGGGGCGATTCACCCCCCCCCCCCAAGTGGCGTCGAAAAAGGGGCGCAAAAGGCATAAGGGTGTAAAGAGGGGGGAGGGGGGGGGAGGGGATATCGCCCCAGCCCCGGACTATAACATTTCAGAGAGTTATAATAAAAAAAAATGACAGACGTTTGCAGTTCTCTGTAATGTCGAATTAAAGCGCAGCTCTTGAGCAGGAGGAGGGGAGGGTACGGAAGGGAGGGTATGCCCCTCCACCCCCCCCTCTCTTCCTATCCTGCTTGCCTCTCATTTAGCGGGGAAACCTAATTGATGTTAAAATTACGTGACGTCAATTTCCCCTCTAAATTTAGTGAAAAAACGTCCCATAATGCAACGCGCGCGCGGTTACGCCGACGGCGACGCCGATCAAGCTCGAAACTGGCGCATAAGAGTTGCGCTCTAAGAATTCGGGGGAAAGGATATCCCCCTTCTTCACTACTATCACCCCATCCTCTCTCTCTCTCTCTCTCCCGAACAATTTCTATGGCCCTTCCTTACCCCTATTTGAGTGTGTGTTTGTGTTGGTTATACCTTTTTTCCCCCGTTCCACGGCTTTTCCTCGCCATCCCCCCTCGCCCCCTCATCTCTCAGACATTACCGACGTCTCTATACATAACGCTTGTGGGTGACCCCGGTGGCGTTGTTAACAGTGGCGGAAGATGAGCTCTAAGACCGCATACACCGCGCACGGCTCCACAATATCACAAAGTTTAATCTTCGCCTCGATTCCGAAGCGAAGATTTTGGCCTCAAATAACTCCTTCCCAAAGTTGTGAAACGTCACTTTGTCGTCACAAATAACTTCCACAAACGACAATCTTGCGGCGACAAAGTTCAGAGTATTTACAGCCCGCCTAGGTACAATCTACGTTTCATTGATTCTATCACGGCGTAGGGATGTAGGGACACGCAGGCGCGACGTCATCAGTGCAGCCCGTTCAATCGGCTGGCCCCACGGTGTTGCTCGCGCGCGCTCCGATGAAGCTCGCTACAACTTTGTGCCTAACATTCTCGCTGGAATTCGAGCACCGAGAGAGCTTGGATGATTGACATCTCGTCCCGCGTGACGCCAACGTCGCGAGTGTCCAATCAGCACGCTCTGCGAACTTCGTGCCCAACTTTGTGTTTGACGAGTTTAGCGACCCAGCTGTTCTTTTCTTTGTCAGTGATTAGAGTAGATTCACCCACGTAATACAACGTAACGTTCTCATTGTGAATACTTCAGGGGTTCCTCTTTTCTTTCTTGCTTTTAACTTCTCTTTTTTATCATTACTTTCGGTTGGCCTCTTTTTTATCTTTTTTTACCCTTCAACTAACTCAACGATAGACTACAGACGACGCTACCGGCCGTCAGGTCCTACAGTAACAAACCAGTTAGAAACAACGTGGTATGTTCCTCAGCCTTGCGAACCAGTGCGCCGAGTCGAGCGCATGCTGGCCCGCGCGTGCGTGATTGGACCTCGCCACTATACTTCGTTTCACCTTATGTTGTACCGCAGCGAAGGCTAGAAGCGCGAGCTCATAGCGTTGGCAGCCGCTCTTAAGTCACGAGAGCTTGTGCCGCCGAGATGTGCCCCAGAGCAAGGAGCTCGCGCTTGTAGCCTTTCCTGCGGTACATCATAAGGTGAAGCAGAATATAGTAGATTTATCTCTAGAAGCGTTGCTGTAGGTGTGCATGGCCGCTGCCACAAACGACCTTCAGTTTATGTTTCCTCTTATTCCGTTGACTTCACATCATCCTTACCACATATCATGACAGGTAATTGTGTCTTCAGATCCAACTGGGCCCTTCTCCCCAGCATAGGCTTTTGTGAAGGCTCGTCAACGCCCGTTTTCAGTGACTCGCCTTCTGGAAGAGACAGGAGAAGCTCAGCAATGGCGACTGTAATCTGGCGCGTCTGTAAAGCGTCTTTAGTAAATCGCTGAAGAAAACATAGACCGGCACACTGTGCGTTCGTCCACATCAGATGTGGGCACTGAACGTGTGCAGAAATCAGGTTTGCGTGATGGGAAGCGTCTCGGCATGCGGCATGCCAACAGCACGGCACCACCGTTGGAAACTCGCACTGGAAGCGGGACAACTCAAAGCCTCCCTGCCGTTCTCTTCCATCACGACGTCGCTACCGCGCCGATGCATTTCCTGCGGGTGGCGCTCACGCTGAGCGATTCCGATCACGTAGAGATGGCGGCCTTGGTCGGTCTTGACGAGCACAGTTCCTTGAACTGCTCTCGCCTCCCTAGCAGCTACGAACGCATGTTGTGGATGCCGCCGCCGAAAGGCGCCGGCGGTTAGTGTGTCAAGGGTCTGCCGCCGCACTTTATGCTTGTCTCTCGTTTGCCAGAAGCGCTCTCAAGGTCTCGTCTGGCAGGATGCGATTTGCATCTGACTATGTTTCGCTCTTCGTATTGGAGGATGATGCACTGTTCTCGTGCTCTTTGTTCACGGGGGCTTGCGAGTTTTGGGTGTTCGTTTAACCGAGGTGTGACACTAACCGGCACAAAACTGTCTTCGTCGCGTAATGTAGCACACGTTCCCCAAACCAAGCGTGTTTTGCGTTGCTTGACACCTGTCACTTCTGGAACGAGCGAACGCTACCAAAGTTCCTGGAAAACAGCCGCAGTCTGTGCTTCAACGTAACTCGGCATCTTGTTGTGCAATCTGAAGGAGAAAATCTAACAACGATGTTGTTTCTACTTTTCACATCGCACAAAAAGTCAAGATATGTTAAGACGTAGGGGGAAAAAAACACGAACTTTGTCTTTTGTTTTAGGAACATTTGGTGTAGCGTAAGCTCGTTCCAGGAATGAAAAGCATCGCAAAGTACACTTTCGGTCGCGCTTTGTTTGTTGAACGTTTGCTGCATCGCGTGGCGTATCTAGTAGAGGCAGTTTTCAGCTGGTGAAGGGCACGATTCGACTATAGCGACACTTCTACTTGCAACAGTCCGAAGAACACAAGATGAAAGCACAGTGCGTCGTCCCCCAATATATAAAAAAGAAGATTTGGAAAGAAGCCTGGCCATATGCAAACGCGAACCTGCCGACGAGAGCTTGAAAGTGTTTCTGCCGCACACGCGCGCGCACAAAATGCAACTGCGAATTGTGGAAAAACCCTCTCGAAACACACACATACACAAAAACGCCAGTGCTGTTTCTGGCAAGCCAGTCCAAGCACTGGGTCGAGACACGTGACAAGGTACCGTCGTTGTGCGTGCCCTCTGTGCAGAGCTTTCACGTTTGTGGTAGAACGGAACATAGAAGTAACAATATTTTTTTATTTAAAAAAAAGGCACCGATTAGCATTGCAGTCTATATTTCTTTTATAAAACATCAATTGCTTTTTAGCGGAATGCCCAATCCCAAAGTTTCTTTTCCGTCACTCCGTGAAATGTTCGTCCGTCTTTAAAATGTCCCGCTACATTTGGAGAGGAAACTTAATTGGTGTCTATGTCACCAATCAAGTTTTCCCACACCAAGGTCGGCGGAGAAATTGATGTCACGTATCCTCCTATTCAGTTTCACCGCTAAGTTTACCGGGAAAATAGACGTAACGTCGCCTGACGTCACGTGACCGATACACACTTCACTTTCCCCGTTAAATTTAGCGGGAAATTTAATATCACGTGATCTGACATCACGAGACCTATATACCAGTTTAGTTTCCCCGCTAAGTTTAGCAGGAAAATTAACGTGTCTTATATCCACTTACTGTTGTACGGATTGTAGCGTCCCGCCTACATCTCCTGCATTGTTTTTTTGTTGTTGTTTTTTTTAAATCAAAATTTTGGTTTAATATTCCTTTAGCTACCGCTTTTATTTTTTCTGCGAGGTCGGGTGTCGTGGTTCTCGCTTTATAAAGTTTTTTTTTGTTCCTTTGTCGGTACCGTAAAACAGCTATTTTCCATTATAAGGAAACCAACATGTGTAATCCCTTGCGCAATAAAATTTACGAACTCCTGCCGCATCTGCTGAAAGCGGTTTAGAAATAATTAATAAATAAATAAACCTATAATATTTTGATAAACTTTAGACTCTAAAAAATCTCTCTCTAAAATAGCCACATACGTAAATTGAGATTGATTATTACAAATTACAGAAAATTGTTGCCTATGAGATCAGAAATAAATAAATGATGACGATGATAAGCGAGACTTCACAGGCAATTTATTCTTGGACCAAGTTGGTGCGTCGTGCATTTTCTGAAAGGAGGCAACGTGAAAGCGGAAAGAAAAATCTTTCATACGTTGCAGCCGCAACCGACGTAAGTGTGCCTCTTTTTTCTTTTCTTTCGACAAATCATTTTTTTGGTTGGCAGCTACTTACCACTCTCTCCATGTATTGTGGATCAACGTCAGCCGGTGGAAGGTTTCCAAATTACGCGAGCGAAATCACGCATCCGTCAAAATCATAATTCCGAAACAGCGGCAACAATCAAAAGAGTCAAAACGCCTTCTCCCTTCGGCCTAATTGCGTTTTGCCATGCTTGTATTTTCATTCTGTCACAGCTACGTTAGAAGTCTGCGAGAGGGGTTCAAGAAAACAAAAAGAAACATAACAAGGTACGCTGTGATTGCCAGTGCCGGGTGCGGAGTTTTTTCTCGCCATTTTCAGATTCTTAGTCGTCGTGTTGGCTACACGAGAAAGAGGAGTGTGTTGACGCGCCACAGCTCAGAGCACGTAAAGCGAAGACTCGCGCTGCAGAGCCCAGGGATCCTGGATCACTGTCCCCCTCTGCCCGTTTCGATCTTGATGAGCATCGTACCGGCGTGCGGTCGTCTACCACTACTTTGTGGTGCACAATAAAGACACCCAGGCAGTCGTGCTGCGCCGGCTTAGTTCCTCATCTACAGCGTACCTCAGAGGCACACTATACTCCTGCTGTCTACACAACTAACGACTAACTAGTTTTTGGGACATGGCGCACATATTCGGCGAGCAAGTGTTCCAATATGCGTCTTTGGCACATCGGAACCCGAGGACGGGCACGTCAGTCAAAAAGTAACATTGAGAGCGCGCATTGAACGCGGGATGACGAGGCAACCAAGCGGGCGCCGTCCTTCCTCCGAGTCGAGGGGAAGGAAAGCACGTAAGCGCATTGGGCGCATTTTCTTTCTTCTTTTTGTAGCGTTTATCATTCGGGCGTAAAATGCAGAGTCACTAAGCTGTGGACGCATGCGCAGCGTCTGATATGCCGCACAAGGGAGCAACAGCGCATGCTCAGAAGGCGTAGCCCAGCAGACAAAGATGGCAAGGCGCAGAAGGCGATTTTTGCAAAGGTCTGTTCGAATGGTGTATACTTCGTTGCAGAGCGAGTCGGAGCGCAGTCAACGTTATGAGCCTATGGAGTCGATCCAACGGCGCAAAAGGTGTCCCAGTGTTTGTCGTACTTTCGTGCGCAGGCTATCAACCGGCTCGAGCCATCGATCGATGTGAATACTCCGTGATCTGCGCTCGTAATCCGTGTTTGAGTGTCTGCTACACTCGCAGAAGGCTTAAGAAACTCAGGGTATGTTCACGTGTGGGCAGTGCGCCTGCGCACAAACCTGATTAGGGTGAGAGGAACCGTCTGCGCATGCGCCGTACTAACAGCAGCGCCACCGCAGGGGCGTGACGTCGGAAATACTACGCCTCACGCGGTGCCTGCAGACTTTTGTACGATGTAGTGTGACGGCGTCTTTATAAAGACACGATCACTCGTGCTGTATTCGCTAAAATTTTCCATCTGCAGCGTGAACCAACGTCGACATGGCAGACCGACGTCCCACGCTGTCTAAACATCTAACGTACGCTTTGCTCGTTTTCGATTACTTTTAGGCATTATTCGCGTGACAAAGCCTGTGCTTGCTGCACCTGAGTCCACGCGGGACTCTTGTCCCACGCTACTTCCTAGAAGGACGTGACCAAAACATGGCGGCTGGTTAAATTGTGAAGTAGTAAAAGACGCCCACTTCGTCCAGACTGGCAATATGTTTCTTAATTTTGTTTTCGTTTTTATTTTTTATTTCATTTTTTTTTGTGTGTGTGCGTGGGGGGGGGGGGGGGGGGATTGGCAGGCGTTTTGTGCGTGTACAGCGAGCACCTGTCTCGGATATGGCGCCCGGCGAGGGCCTAGTCCTTCCCCTCGGTGAACGGATGACCCGTATCGCGCCTGTCGGCACTGCACGCCTATTTTCTCCGCCGCATCCGCGCAAAACCTCGACTTCAGCTCTGTTTCCCGGAGATCCGACAGACAGGGGAGCTGGTGGGGGACGCACGAAACGACGCAACGATAACAGCCATATCGCCGCAAGCAAGCGGACGTCAACGCCGCACGCGTGGTACACATTAATAGATATACGCCACGCTCCCTTTTACCCCACCATGGACCGCGGACGACACTACGGGCGCATCGAAGCCAAACGAATGCCATGCGAGTGTCGCTCAGACATGTACGCGTTACAGCAATAAAGTAACTGAGTATCGTTGCTCGTTCAAAAAGTAGCGAGGTCCGTTACTCGTTACTGAAATTAAAAAGGGACGCTTTGTTTCAGCCTGAAAGTATCCCGTTATTTTTTCTATTTCTCTATCGCGTTTTAAACGCATTCATTGAGGGATAACTCCGCGCTATACCAACGTGCCTTTTACGCGAGCGTTTAGATGGCCTATCTAGTGTTTTCTCGTCGTGCAAATTGCAGTCACGAGCTGGGGTGAGAATTAGGTTATAAGTACTCTCACAATTTCCTTTCAAGAAGTAAGCAAACATGGTTATTTTTTACTGCATCATTAAGCTACGAAAATACATTTCCTGTGCCTTCTTCAAGGGCACTGAAGTCATTTTTGAAAAAGGTCGTTTTTGATCTTATATTGTTTAAAATGTGTTAGTTCCCGTATACACCGAGCCCCATTCAAAACCGCCTATTCCTCTCAGGGCAAGAAAAAAACATGTGGACCCTTTTTTCTTGGATTACACTCTGTGGACCGATGAAAGCCCTACAATACGCGAAGATTCCGAATGATTTTGTTATAACTCGTTTTGAAGAGAGTCTGATAGCTACGCATTCGGACAAGACTCCCTTTTTTCTCCACGGGCGAAGCCATCGCTTGTTGCAACTCACCGACAAGCGCACTACTGTGTCGACCACTTCACTCGAAAGAAAATTCTTCCCAAAAAGGGCGCGTCGCGATCTTTGAACACGCTTTTAACCAGGAAATAAATTACGCACGATTGTGATTTCGGGTTTGTTGGGATGCTTAGCGCGTCTATAGATTGAGTTGTGACCACAAAAGGACGATCTCCAGAATCGACTTCACTGCCCCTTTAAAAAGCAACTATACTCGTTTTTACTTCGAGACAAAAACAAGTTTTGCGGACTGTTCATACGCCGCGCGAAAAATTTCTTAAGCGATTTCGTTATCGGAGGAACAAGCGTTGCTTCTGGCACTTAAAACGTGTACGTTTTGATAAGATAACATACTGTGAACGACTTAATTTTCGCGAGGACCTAATTTTCGCGAATCGCGTAAAATTCGCAAAAAATAGGTCCCGCGAACAATTCTGGTAAAATGTAAACACATTGGAATCTATATGGAAATCCACCGCGTCGCGAAAATTAAAACCCGCGAATTATTCTAAAACTTTCGCTTTGATCTAAATCGCGAAATATCGAGCCCGCGAAAAATAAGTCGTTTACAGTATATCTTATCTGCAGTAATGTAGAGAGTTGGGCGAGTTGGTTGCAGCTACATATATGTTAATTTCCAATATGAACGAGGGAAATTAGTTATGCTTTTCGAGGAGCCGGACTTTTTTCGACTCTTTGAGGTGAAGTCGAGTACAGGTCGTTACCTCGCTACCTAAAAAATGGGTTAGGTAAGAGTCTCGTGACTTTCGGAAGGGGTCGCAGCGCAGCGCCGCGCGGGATGACTAGGCACGTGCATGACAGTCTGACAAAGCGCCGGATTCGGCGTGTGGGTGGCTCGTATCGTCCGCTGCGGTCCATTGTAAGGTGAAACGGAGTATTCCAGTCTGGCGCAGGCGGTGAGGCAACGCCTGTCCTGTAGGCGGAAGCGACGGGTCGCAGTGCTGCCGCCGCTGCAATTTCGTGATTGCGGCCGGGTTTATCCCCAACGCCACTCCGCTTCTTCGACGCGTCGCGGCTGCTCGTGTTTCCTCCGCGGCTGGACGACGCACACGGACGGAAGGCCATTATCGGTGAGGAGATCTTACCCAGGGTATCGCCCGTTGTATCAAACTGTGTGTGCGTTTGGGATGCCGCGAAAGTTCGTCGAACATCGAGATTCGATTGGTTCGGCGAAATTTTGAACTCTTCGGCGAAGTTCGACGATGGATGGATGGATGCTGATAGCTGCACTATTTATAAAGGGTGGTAGCTTGCGCCGCCCTTTGGAACTTTTTAGCGAAGTTCTAGCTTCGCCCGACTCTTACGCAGACATTTTGAATTTTGGAAACCGAATAATGTGTAAAGTATTTTTTTAATATATAAAAAAAGAACGATTGCTAATTTGTACGCTATGTAAAGGCGAAGATGTGTACTTTTGATGCGTAGAACAGCACTAACACCGCTCATATACATCGTATAGAGGACAGGATTGTCGGCGGATACGCCTCGAGTATGTTCGCTCTATATATACGTATGTACGCTATCGAACATGTCTGCAGACAGTGTTTGTATGACCAGTGTGAACGGGACCGCAGTACGTGGAAGAAGCACGCATCAGGCAGTGTCGGGAGACTGTCTTTTGTGCGACGCGGGGTGACTGCGGCTTTAGGGGCGCCGCGAACTTTTTGTCGAATCCTCGAGGTTCGACTGGTTTGACGAAGCTTCGAACTTTTAGTATAAATTTCGACAAAGTTCGATTCGCGGACAACCTTGCCTGCAGCCCGACCTGCAGGCAAGGACGCGGGGTGCTGCAGCCTGAGCTAAATGACCCGAAGGAGCCAATAAATCGTCGTTAAAAAGTGCATCGTCACGGCAGTAAGTATCCACGGCTAAACCAATCATGCATGGAAATAAAAAAGCGCAGCATCACGGCGCGTCCACTCTGCGTGATTGGTTTGGTCGGTGATGAGCAGACGCACAAAGACCACGAGCGCAGTGACTATGCACTTTTGGCACTGCTTCATTGCGCTGCGTTGGATCGCTGCGTCCACCGCACATTTTAAATTTTGGGAAACAAATAATTTATGACGTAACGTAGTGTAATAATAAAAAAAATGTTATTGATGTTTACGCATTACAAAAAAAAAAGCAAAGATGAGTACTTTTCGGGCGTTAATTTATTCATTTGAAACAACGGAAACGACATGCCTATTTTCTGGGTATATATGTCGGTTGCGGACTATATATGTTTGGAATTCTATATTTTACGCGGTGCGGCATATCGTGTGGACGAAGAATTTTTTTCTCGATATTCGACATTATGACGAGCCGTGACGCGGCTTATGGGAACGACAGTCTACGTTAATGATAATTTCGGTAGACTCGGGCTTATTTGTGCGCCGTGTATGAGATTTGTTACGTGCGGAATACGTACCACGTGCACATAATTCGCCGGGTGCAGTCAGTGCACCAGGTGTATAGTCTATCCAAGAAATACCTTTTTTTTTCAGCCAAAATTTGCTTTTGCCGGTTATTCACCGGTTGCGAACTATGGTTCGAAAAAATACCATACTCAACAAATATTGCACTTCTTTTCCGCCAGCTGGCGTCAGCTCTCTTTAAAATTTTTCCTCATGCGCACAACAGTCGAGACTTTTGTCCAACTTTCGTCAACTTCTGTCGGACTTCTCTCAGACTTCTCTCAGGCTTCTTTCTTTCAGGCTTCTCTTAGGCTTCTGTCATACATATCTTTCAGACTTGCTTCTTTCAGACTTGCTTCTGGGCGTTTTCAGATAAGATCGAACAACCATGTCCGATGACCATTTTTAATTTTGATGAAAAAAATATTTTGCTGGCTCCATGCCCAGAAGAACAAAACAAATCCTTGTTATAAAAAAATTTGTCTGCGAAAAAAATATGCAAGCACCTTCTGCCACGTGCGCGTTTTGTGTATCGCGTGATGTTGGCATTTCGGGCGGCTTCCCCGAAAAAAACTGTTCTTGCTACGGGTCTAGAAATATTTACTGACAAATTAGGCATAGGAACGATTGGCAAAAAGTATTAACCACCGACTATTAGGGTCGTTAATTTGAGAAACACAATCTCAAACACGGCACATTGCGCAATAACGCTCGGGATTAAAGATTTTTTTCTTCCGTATCTATAAAAGCTAAGGTCTTCAAGCTTTGCCAGTATGTTGCCCTGTATATAGTTCATCTTTGCATGAAATATTGTTGTCCTGGTTACCAGGAAAAGTTTACAAGAATTGCTCACACAGCGGCATTTAACTATATATGCATTATTTTGAAAATCATTTTAAAAGAAAAGGCCATCTTTAACATTCTTTAAACTCTCAGATATTAACGTTTATAATATGTACTAACCGAGTCTGCGAAAACTTAATGCAATATTTGTGTTGCTTTCAAGTTATAAAGCGATAAATATGGCCAAATTGACGCTAACGCGGTTGCCATAAATGGGGCGTGCACATACTCGTTCTTCACAATTTCATTATTATTAAAAAGCGTAAAAATGCTACGGGGTGGTCAGGAAAAGAAAAATTGACAGCACAGAGGTGGACGGTAGTTTTGAAGGGAAAATTTCTAATACATTTTTGTACAACCGACCCAAAAATGCCCATGGGCCGGAGCGATCGAGAGGCGTCACCCGGCAACATGCTTCGCGGTGCCTGTTTCAACGGCCGGCGTGTAGCGTCTCCATCTACGCGACGTAAAGGAAGCAACCGGAGCGACTTTGCAAACAGATCAGCCTTCAACCTTGGCAATAACATGATATAGGAGGTAGGGCGCGGCAGAACCTGAACCTGCGCCGCCTGTGGGCGCCAATAGATCCGCCGCCGTGGAGGGCCGCAGAAAACGATACAGCCTACTTCGGTTTCACCATGGAACTGCAGCTAAGCGAGACAGCACGATCCTCGGATCGGTTTCGGGTGGACGTGAGCGAAGGCGTTCTAAATGGTATGCATTTAGAACACCCTTGAAAATCGCCAAAGAGACAGAAGTAGATATAATTTTAATATGTTATTCAATGTGGATTGCTTCGGAGGCTAACGTCTCTTTCGCTTCTTTAAAAATGCTGAAGAAAGGCACTTGTTTTCTCAACCAGGAACTCCAGAATATAGTCTTCTTTTTAGTGTAAACTAAACCCTAAATCCCCCCCCCCCCAGCCGGGGCCTTCCTTTTCGTCCCGTCCCGTGATCTCCTCTGACAATTATGGTCAGAGGAATAAATCGGCTTCTTTACCTCGTTTCGTGAGAATCGGTCAGAATCATCAAAGTGGCGTAAGGTCATTCATACCATACGTAACGTTCTCTTGTGACGTGTCTTGACTGAGGAGACAAAAATGTTACCGAGACCTTTACGTCTCTACTTTAACGTTTTACGTGTTGAATAGTATAGCTCGCCATCTCGGCTCTGCGCGTGCCCATCGCCGTGCGTGGTTTCGCCAGTTAAAGCTGGATGCCTTTACACAGCCCGTAAGATAGGGGTACGACAGAAGTACATTACTTTCCGAAAACTCGTTACTCGGTTATCGAAAGAAAAAAACAAAGTAACTTGTTAAGCATGATTTCGCTCGAAACATAGCGGGCTCCTGAACGGCGACCGCTTTTGGCGCTTCGGGGCAGCGTTTGAGGCGAACAAGGACGGAAACATCTCGTATTAATGATGCGCGTGCACGGCCTTGTCCCCGTATGATCGCGGTCCCTCTTTCTCTCTCTCGCTTCGCGGTCGTTACCGACACTCATCCCCGACTACGTGAAAGCAGCCCGATGAGGAAGCTTATTCTTAGGCCGTACAGCCCAGGAATAGACACGCACCGAGGCGAGAAAAACAAGCGAGCGCCAGACGGCAATGGCTGCCGCCACCTTGCCTCATTTTCATGCCATGACCCCCACGTTCTTGACCCTCCATCTGTTTTCTTCCTCTTGGCGGCTGCGCATAGATTTTCTTTTTTCTTCTCGCGTCTGTCTGCTTATTAGCAGTATTACAGGGCCTGAAACGTGTCGACTGGTGCGTTTAGCGTCCTATCTCGCCCATACATCAAAAGTGATCTCGAAGCGGCAACAAATTACGTCACAGAAGCCGGCGCATCATGCTGTCGGATGTCACGATCCTGGCGGTTGGGGGCTAGAAGTACCGGCAGAAGGTGCCCGCGAACCCGAGTGTCGCGTGTCGTCGCGGCTGTCCCAACTCCTGGCTGCTGAAACTTCCGTGGACTGTCGAGATGGAGAGCGACCTGCACCAGAACAGATCGTCCGTCGTTTCACATCCGTTGCTGTGACACCGCTATGATCAGTCTTCGACCGCATGACACTTCAGTGACGCCATAAGCTGGAAATCGAAGGGCCTCCTTTTAGGACGCAGTAAGCACACCCGTCCGGGACGCCTTCCAGGCACCATATTAGTATCCACAGTTGTTTTATTGCCGAATCGCTGTCGGGATATTTTTTGCAATTTCCAGGAAACCAACCTTATGTTATCGGTGAGAGGTGTTGTTTCTGTGTGCTGGCACAGCAGGCCTACGTTTCTGCCTGCTGTGCCACAGTAATGGCACAGCAGGCCCACGTAGCATGGGCTCCAGCCTTTCTGTTGTGTCGTGGTTTTCCTGAGCCTGAAATAAATGTTATTTATTATTTATCATTCCGACGAATCTTTTAGTTATGTGACACTTTATATGAGGCGGTCTTTGTTACCCAAGGCATGGTTTCACCGTAACCGTCTGGTTCAGGCCACAAACCTACAGCGATTCCAGAGCTTTGCACCCATTTACTACACCCTTCCACCATAGATGCTTCCAGTGCCCTTATTTCGAGCACTATGCCATTTTTAATAGGTCAATAGGGTGCTGGTTCACGGAGCACCCTTCCTTTTTGAAGGGAGTAATAAGGGTGTGGAAAAGGGTGTAAGCTAGGCATTTCAACCGCTTCGAATAGCTTTAGGGAGGTTGTTTTAGCAACTGTACGGAACAATCTGAAACAAAATAAAATAAATGAAACCGAACGTATAACGACGACGACGATAACAAGATGCTACGCCGGAGCCGTGTTCCAAATCCTTAACCTGCAGAGTAAGAGTCGAGTAAATTTTGGAACACGGCCCGGTTGGCTGCGACGCTCTTTAAGTTCTGAACGCGAATGCCTTGGGGGTGGCAGCCGCTACTACCAAGACTGGGCCACCTCCTGGAACTCGCTGCCTTCGCTGAAGTAAGCGACGACACCGCCAAACCGCCAGAGATTTACCATCCGAGACGTTCATTGAACACCCAGTGGGAGATTGCCTTAGCACGCAGGCCGACTCGCTCGAACCGTACCTTCGAGCAACGGTTGCTCGCTTACGTTGAGAAGACCGCGTCGTCCTCCAACTCTCACATATCGTCTCATAATCAGCATCACTTTCATCTTGTATATTATATCATCGCATCAGCCATCACTGACGCCTCACCGCGGCCTCCATGGTACTTACCAGCTGTTACCTTTCTGCGGTGCCGGAACTCTCCTGAGCCAATAGGTGGTCTTCACTGGCAGCCATAGCTGAGCTCGCTGCTGCTGAGTGCGTGCTGATGGCAAGCTTCCAACACGCACATGACACCATTAAGATTGTACTCTTTGTGAGACCATAAATAAGAACTCGTCCCGAACATGCGCTGCGAGCAGTCACCTCAAATATGTGCGTCATAGCGAATACCATCTATAAAGACTATGATTTATTAATGTTTATTATTATTATTATTATTATTATTATTATTTCATATCATTAATATTTCACATACCAATGCTTCTTTATTTGGAGAGATACCTTCCATGACCGTGGAAATGTTACGCTTTATGCAAAATGTATACAAGAACCAACCAACTACATTTGTACCCTTGGTAGTTGCGGTGATGGTCACCTCGGAATGACTGTCTTCCAACCGTGTACACTAACTCACTGTTTACAAGCAAGCCCGCTTTGCCCACACCCCCGAAACCGAATTCGGGCAGAGTGAAGCGTTTGCGCATGCGCAGTACTGACAGCAGCGCCACCGCAGGCGTGACGTAAAATGCCCCGATGCGGGTCTCGTGCGTGCTTCATTGCCCGCGTATATTTATGTAAGGTTGTTTTAACATGACTGTACGGAACAATCTGAAACAAAAATAAAATAAATGAAACCGAACATATATAACGACGACGACGACAACAAGATGCTACGCCGGGGCCGTGTTTCAAATCCTTAACCTGCAGAGTAAGATCGAGTAAATTTTGGAACACGGCCCGGTTGGCTGCGGCGCTCTTTAGGTCCTGGACGCGAATACCTTGGGGGTGGCAGCCGCCTAGTCTACCAAGACTGGGCCACCTCCTGGAACCCGCTGCCTTCACTGAAGTAAGCGACGACACCGCCAAACCGCCAAAGATTTACCGTTTAAAAGCTAATCGATATGAACCAACTAGCCCCAACCAAAGTTTTGTCGCATCCTTTTAATCGATATGAACCAACTAGCCCCAACCAAAGTTTTGTCGCATCCTTTTAATCGATATGAACCAACTAGCCTCAACCAAAGTTTGAAAGATTTACCATCCGAGACGTTCATTGAACAGCCAGTGGGGGATTACCTTAGCACGCAGGCCGACTCGCTCGAACCGTACCTTCGAGCAACGGTGCTTGCTATACGTTGAGAAGACCGCGTCGTCCTCCACTCTCACATCGTCTCATAATCAGCATCACTTTCATCTTGTATATTATATCATCGCATAACAGCCATCACTAGACGCCTCACCGCGGGCCTCCATGGTACTTACCAGCTGTTACCTTTCTGCGGTGCCGGAACTCTCCTGAGCCAATAGGTGGTCTTCACTGGCAGCCATAGCTGAGCTCGCTGCTGCTGAGTGCGTGCTGATGGCAAGCTTCCAACACGCACATGACACACCATTGAGATTGTACTCCTTGTGAGACCATAAATAAGACCTCATCCCGAGCATGCGCTGCGAGCAATCACCTTAAATATATGCGTCTATAGTGAATACCATCTATAAAGACTATCTTTTATTAATGTTTATTATTATATATTATTATTTATTATTATTATTTCATATCATTAATATTATTTCACATACCAATGCTTCTTTATTTGGAGATACCTTCTATGACCGCGGAAATGTTACGCTTTATGCAAAATGTATGCAAGAACCAACCAACTACATTTGTACCCTTGGTAGTTGCGGTGATGGTCACCTCCGGAATGACTGTCTTCCAACCGTGTACACTAACTCACTGTTTACAAAGCAAGCCCGCTTTGCCCACACCCCCGAAACCGAATTCGGGCAGAGTGAAGCGTTTGCGCATGCGCAGTACTGACAGCAGCGCCACCGCAGGCGTGACGTAAAATGCCCCGATGCGGGTCTCGTAGCGTGCTTCATTGCCCGCGTATATTTATGTTTTTGAGTGGGCGGGGCGGTTCGCCCTCCCACTCAAAAACAAGTTGGTACGCCACTGCTAAAAGGTGTTGGCGTCCGTCTCCCTTGCCTGACCCTGAATATCCCCTGCAGACGCATCAAGTGAAGATGCTGCCACCGAGCGCCTGCCTGTTCCTGGCAGCTGTGGTCACCCTGGGGGCTGTTCCGGACGCCGCCAATGCTCTGTAAGCACGCCATTGGGTCATCTTGAGGTTCCCTCGTGACACCCTGCGTAAGCTGTCCCAGCTGGTCGCGCTGATGCGGCTGCAGACGACATGTCCGTGAGCGCTGCCCTAAAGACTCGCGCTACGTTTCAATTTAATCTGTCGTTGGCGTGACAGGGAAGCCTTACTTGTACCAGGCGGATCATAGTCCTGTTAACGGGAATTGCGACAGGCTCAAATATACGAAATGCTTTTTTACACTTTAAAAAGGTTTGTTCACATTCTTGCAACCAAGCACGACCTAGAGAGACGAGACCTGCTAAAAATTTCTAAAATTTCTTAGGACGAGGGAACACACTGGCATTCTGGCGCTATCTATGCGGGGACCCTGGAACTGCATTTCACAAGAGCAAAGGTTTTGGGGGATTTCCAGCCAAATGTGCGTAATACCTATGAAAAAGGCTCGTTTATAACATTTACAAAAGTTTTCGAGCCAAGAAAGAAAGGATAATGCGCGGGAGAAATAAAAAATATGCGACCGCCAAGTTTCCACTGCAACCTGATAGATGGCGCCACTGTGTCCTGTCGTTTTAAGAGGTTTTAACGAATCAAGATTTAAGAGGTCGCAAGAGCGTGAACGGGCCTTTAGAGATATATGTTAAAAAAAAAACAAAAAAAAACGACATGAAAGCTACATCAATTTGGTCGCTGTGAAAAAAAAAAGAACTTGACCGGCGGATATGGATACCGTCCTCACTTCATATATGGGGGTAGGGCGGACATTAGATAAGATTACCGTCCCGACTAGAGAGCGCTAATTATTGAGGCCTGTTCACTTTCTTTTTTAATTAATGCCCCTGTATCACTGACTATACACTTTAAACCCTGTATTTTTGATTACCTTGAAACCGTCCTGTAACGCTGATTACCTTTTAATCACCCTATTTTTGGAGGAGATCCAACCGCTGCGCCACGAGCGACTATACTTGTCTCACCTTACGATGGACTAAAAGCAAAAGCTACGGACCGCCAGATCCAACCACGAGCCACTTAGAAATTGTGCAGGTATTTCGCTTCGATGCACGTACCGGTGCCCGCGTCTCGGATCACTGATGCGGTGAAGGATGGACAGTGGTTCAAATCGAAGAGCACTGACTGACTCAACAATTTTACATAGCATAGAAAGCCACGTCATACAGGCTCTTTGCAGCGTCGAAGCTATAGAAATGATGCAGCGCTTTTTCAATTCGAGCATTATTCGTCCACCCCTAATCAACGTTAAGCGTGTGATAGTATAGCGTGGAACGTGATTGGACTTGGCGGCCCGTAGCTTTGGCCTTTCAGTCCATCATAGGATGAGACGGAGTATAACTTCAAAATTACACCCATGTTGGACAACAACAACAACAATGACGTCAGCGTTCTGCTGAGGCTCATGTTGTCCCGTCGCCGAGAAGGGGCTCTTTTGTAGCAACGCGCATCACAAAGGCGAAATAGGTCAAGTTCGCATCCTCTGACGACTGTTTTCCGGAGAAATCCGGCCTGTCGGGATCTATTAACGTCACTCCGTTTATTAGAGTTTTAGTAGGTCGTTCAGTTGAGTCCGACAACGATTCCCGATACTCGCCGCCGCCTTTGCGGGTGCAACGTATCGTTAGGGGAATCATTAGGGAGTTTTCGTAGATGATTTTCGCCGTCCCGCAACACTCTCCGCTATCCGCTACGATACCGGAACTCTACAGCCAAGGCCATTGGCGCGCAGACGCAGTGGCGGCTTCTTCGTTGCGGAGGAGCTTAGCGGAGGGGGAAACGCGGTCTGCGAAAACTCCCTGTTATCGAGGGGTATCAGGATCCGGCCGGTCGAGGTATCGAACGATCAACTGAAACTCTCTATTGTCCACACTTTTAACGTGGAACATTGTTTGGCTAGTTGCTCCGGATTTCGTGAAGCCGCATTACGTGAGGCCGCATTTTGCGAAGCCGTGGCCTCGACGTCCGATAACGCACCGAGCGCAGTGTTGCATTCCTTGAACGTCACAGACCTGCACACCGATTCAGTGCCTCCGCTAAATTTAGCGGGAAGTTGAATGCTGTATAGGTATGTGACGTCCCATGCAACGCGTCAGTGTTGCTATAGGACGTCACGACTACGCCAATTCAGTGTGACGAAAATAATCCTGAAGCTAAATTTAGCGGAGAAATCGACATCGTGTCCTGCCGTCACGTGATACAAAACGTTTCACGCATACAGCACAACTGCCCAACACTTTGCCATACAATTTATTTTTTTACATTACATTGTGCTTTCTGCGTTTCATCGAAGAAGATGACGGAAACGATAAAGTCCAGGGGCTTTGTTTTGAATAAACACCGAGCTCTGAGGAAAACAGGCTGCCCCTATAGTTCGATCCCCTCGCCGATATCGCCGATTGCCTTTTAATCCCCCTTTCTATCGCTAATGCCATCCATATGCACGATGACTTTCAACTTATTGCTCAGAATATCGAGAGACGTTGAGTGTTTTGTGAGCCCCTGGTGGTAGTCTGGGGAGTCCAATGTGGGAACCTGTGTGCCTCGCAGCGAATACATCTTCACGGCGCCTGGATACGTGAGCCCGGGCACGACGACCAGGTTTTACGCCGTGGTCCGCAACCCCAAGTCCGCGGGCACGCTAGACGTCGAGCTCTGGGACAGGACCAGCCAGCCTGGACGCACGGACACCAAACTCGCCAGCAAGACGTATCAGTTCGAGAACAAGGGTGAGCCTCGACCAAACTCAAACCACTACATTATTCCACTTTAAAATGACGTAGGCATTTCACGGTGTCAGGTTTCATTGCTAGGCACTTTAAGTTTTAAATTTAAATCTTACCTCATTCTTTTATGATTACGAATTGAATACGTTAACAACTAACTAAGACATAGTTATCCGACACAGTATATGTGCCTCACTAAATGTGCTTCTTGGCATTTGCGAATACTTCATCAATCTAATCTCTATACAAAGTGTAGTTCCCGCGAGAAAGAATTTGGCTAGCGTACCTCTCTTTCTGATTGCGTGTCCTCGAAGAGGGACTTTGTCTTAACCGATGTCTGCATTCTTCAAAGGTACGATGAATAAAATAAGCACAAAGGCGGAATTATCTGTCGGCTAAATATCGGTGTTTGTCCGTAGATACCGATTGTATCAGAAGACATATCCGTGGCCAGAAATTCTTGATTATGAAAACAATGGCCCCGTAAACACCGAGCAGCCTGCGTGTGGCGAGGCTTTTTGCTGTCACTTTCGGGCATTCGCTGAAAAGCGAAGCTAAAGGACGCGATCCATCATGTTAACAAAACGAACCTAATAAGTGCGTCGGAGTAACTCTTGGTGTCTGAAAATATGGTGCACGTGATGTTTCAATCATGGTCATCCAAAATCATGGTGGAAGAGTGCGACTAGCGGAACGATCGACATAATCCGTACGTCAAGCGCCCAGGGCCGGGAATTTGTCGTCTGAACGGTCACACTCTGTCCGAGCAAAACGAAGTTGAGCGGCACATTCGTTTCTTACATCTTTCTGCATGATCATGATCGAAACATAACGTGCACCCTATTTTCAACCAGAAAGGGTTACTACATTTAACTCTTACGCGCTTATTAAAACGATTAAATCTGTTTCTCGCTACCACCGCTAGGGGATTCTTTTTGGCTTCTGGTTGAGCAAGAGAGGATGTCAGGCCCTCTTTCAAGCCCTGTCAAGCCCTGACTCTGCCCGCGCCTCCCATTGACTAGACTCTCTCTATACACGGCTCTGACTATACTTCGTTTCACCTTCCGTCCAGACGCAGCCGATGCTACGAGATTATATGACGAATCACACAGCGTCAAAAGGGCACCATCATGGTGTTCGTAATGTTCCTGTCTGTGTTTTTCATTGCTGAACCAATCATAAACAAAACAAGCCTAGTGATTTGCACTTTTGACGCTGCTTGATTGGTCCCGTTTCCTCGTAGCATCCGCTGCGTCTGGACGGAAGGTGAAACGAAGTATAGCATTCATCCATCCATCTATCCATCCAAGGCTGAAGTGTCGGTACTCTGCAGCGCAGCTTATTCAGTGGATCTAGTTGTTGCAGGCGCGAAAACAATAACCTACGCCATCATAAGATGGACCATCGCCGATGCTACCGGCTATCCTAACCAATCCAGCGTTGCGGGGCCGCCACGTAACTTCCACTCCGTCCGTTGCGGCCCACAGTGTTGCGGCCCGTCCCGCCCCAAGGTCACGTGGCGCGCTCTTAGCACCGTGATTTGCCTCGATGACTCGTAGCGGCCACAGCGGTTCGTCTTAGGCGTAGCAACGGGATATAACCCGTTGCATTTCAGTTTGGAAACCGAAGCGACGGTGTACCCATGCAACGCAAATGAGCGGCCAACGTATGTACACCACAAGCATCCGCTTCGCCGAAAAGAGCGTCCTTCCGCGTACGATTGCGCATGCGCGTCTTTATTTAGAATGGCACGTGTGCATGCACGTGCTTCCTGGTGTAAACAAGTAACCTATGTCTGCAAAAAAAAAAAAACGCTACGTTTTTTAGAGGTGTGCGAACTTTCAACTCGAATCGAATTCGATTCGAATAGTGGCCAAAACATCGAATGTCGAATCGCATACGAATACTAAAATTTAGTCCCAATGTTCGCAAGACTAAAAACAGGCCCGTATGCCTGCAGTGTTTCGGTGACGACTACATCTAAACGCTATAGCATTGCTTATCTTCTACGCAAGCTTTAGACGTACCAGATTACATCCGCCATTGTTGGCCGGCTCTGCAAAGGGGCCCCGCAATCATATTTAAGCGTCTAACTTTCTTGCGGTTTCCACGTCTCTCGGGGTTCGGGCAAGCCAGCGGGCACGGAGAGAGTAACTAAATACTATCAGTGCGCCATAATTTAACCGGACGCCGCGGAAACCGTCCTCCACCTAGGGGGGCGACCCGCGGTGCCGAAAGCGCGCGATATGCGCTTGCTCCCCCAGTTCTCAGAGTGGGGGGAGGGGGGCAAGGCATGTGTTTTGCCCCCCTGAAACAGCCGCCACTGGGCAGGGCAAACACTGGCCGGTGGCGCCCAAGGGATACCAAGGGCACCGCCCCCCGGCCCTGGAAAGGGGGGGGGGTCTGGCTAGCCCCCCCCCCACACACACACTCAAAAACAAGTTGGTACGCCACTGGAGGCGGGGTTGAAGCGGCCTGCCAAGGGCCGAACGAGCCGAACCGCCGAGCCGAGGGTCTCGCAGAAAAGCGAGTAAGAAAGAACACTCCAAGAAATAGGGGGTGTACAGGGGTACTCCCCTTGTCCCATATGTAACTCCTCAAAGCTACATTTTGTCGTTCTGTCCACTGTTGTCGAGCTGGCGATACCAACTTTTACAAGCGGCTTGATAGCTGTTGCATATAACGTACTAAATAGCTCATGTGCGTATCAAAGACTGCAAAAAAAAATTACTGAGGTTTTGCAGCAGGGCCAAAGAAACCTTGATTGTCTTTATGTAGCCTTTAATCGGTACATTAGCTATTTTAATAAGTTGTATCGCATCACTGGACTATCAAGCCGCTCGTTACAGTTGGTTTCGCCAGCTCGGCGTCAGTAGACTCAACGACTAAATGTAGTTTTGGGGAGTTATATATGGGACAAGGGAGTACCCCTGTACACCCCCTATTTCTTAGAGTGAAGACTGGTACAGAGTTTCACGCTAAGGTGGACTGCAGTGGAGGCTAGCACCTCGCCTAGCATATCCAGTGCTAAGAGCCTATATTCCCGGTTGAGCAGCGACGCGCGGAACGTGAAGTTTTTTTGTATACGATCAGAGCGCTCAATTCTGAGGATGGCTCGTAGGATTGGTTCTTAGGTTGAAGATAGATATTACGTTGAAGCTGAGCACAAGCAACGAACGTCGTCGCGTCCCCGAACGCGCCTGAGAGTCTGGACAGAGTGGCGCCAACTCGCGAGGCGCGTCGAACGTCCGCCGCTCAATAAGAAAAAAAAAAAAAAAGAGAACGCACGCGGAGGCTGGAAAGGAAGCAATGCTCAGAAAGAGCTCTGCGCCTTCATGTTTGTGTTTCTGAAGAAAAAACGTTTTAATCCTGGCTGTTTATGTCACCAAAGGTCGAAGCTGTTTTGCTGTTTTCTGTAGCTGTAACGGTTGATATAATCCCCCCTCACCTTCCCGGTGCTAGACATTAATTTCGGACCGATTATTAAATCCGCCGAGTTATTTTAAAGGAGCTGTGCAACAATTTCAGGGCTTTGCTTAAATAATTGTGGAAGTTGATGCCTGACACTTTTCAAGTGAAATACAGAAAACAGATTTTGTCTGGATACCCTAGTTTTTATTTTAAAAAATGAAAAAAATCCAGGTTTTTGCCACCTCAACTCGTGCATCGTCTTCCGGGTCACGTGCGCAGTGACGTCGATGGGGTAGGCGCGGGGCTCCGGTGAAGCTCTTTCTCTAGAGCCATCAGTGAGCAGCGAGAACTCATCCGCTCGCGACCGCGTGACCACGTGCTGGCGGGCGCAGCGCGAACAATATGGTGAAAGGAGGAAAGTCTCATCCGGGTCCGGCCATACGCGTCTGGCCCTGTCCCCCTCCCCTCCGGCTTCTGGCGGCTGTTCGCGGTAGCAGATAGAGCTGGCGGTTTTGTGGACCTAGGATAGAAGGTGCCACTAAAACTCCGTATAATAAAAGTTTTGTCGTTGATACCAGGTTTTTGACGCATTTATGTTTATGTTGGAACGACAAGATTTATAGAAAAGTTACCTTTTATCGAGCAGGTATTCGCACAACTTGCTGTCTGTCAACAAGACCCCCATTGACGTCATGCAGCGTGTTTCTCATGGTCGCCGCTCGCGGCTGCAGGTCGGGGAATATTCAAATTGTTGCCTCGCTATTACGCGGCGGAATCGCAACATTTCGATGAAAGGAGGTGTGTTTTCTGTCATTTGTGGCAAGGTGAACAATGTCAAAAGTAGAATCATGCCAATTCTTTCAGCGTTAAAATCGTTGCACAGCTCCTTTAAATGCAGATTAGCTGCGTCACAGTATGGCAACTAGTGCATGTTCTAAAATATCCATCGGCCTTTGTGTGGCTTTCTTATCCGACCAGTTGTACAATGAAATCAAGGTGTTTAAAGGGGCGATGCAACAATTTTTCTACTTTGCGCAAATACCGCTTAGAACGGATCCCTGACGTTAATGACCTATGAAACACACGTTCGTTTTTCACCCCACGTAATAGAAGTCCCAGAAAAAATATCAAAGAAAAACGAGCAGCGTTCACCCCCTCAACTCGCAGCCAGAACAAGCGGCCACGTGATCTGGAGCCGATTATATGCCGCCAATGTTGATCATAGCCACGCGCTGGGGTTGGCAAAGCACAGGACACGCGCTGAGTTCCAGACATTGTTATGGCTCGGCTATTGTCGTCGTTGCAGCGATTGGACACGGGCCACTACCCGAATGCTTCTCGAGCTAGTAATTATCACGAGCCCAAATCGAGTGTCCACGCAATGCTCGGGTCCAATCTATGAGCCGCATTCAAATATCGTCACTGGAGGGTACTGCGATTCCCACGTTACGTCATCAAATTTTGCAAAGGAGAGATTGAATGAAAATGATCGCTTTTGTCCTTGAAATTACACCGCAACAAAGGAGTTTCTCGGCCAGTGGCGTTGCGTGCGAGTATCCTTGAGTCCCACTAGTGCCAGTAAGCTCGTGTAAAGTGAAAAACATTCCAATTAAATATCGTTGCACCGTTCCTTTAAAGTAAATTGCATACAACTCTACAAAATGGAGACAAGAAACACCAAACAAATCTCAAACTAAACGCGAAAAACTTTTTTCTTTTGCGTTTAGTGTGAGATGAAAATCCAATTAGCCCAACTCACCGTTTTGCCACCAAACAGGTTCATTAATTTGTCACTTTTGCTGACGTACGAATTTGGTGTGTTCTGGTCATAAAGTTTCTTTCGTGAATTATTTCCGGTCCCCAAGAAAAGGTTGGGACGAATGTGGGCTTTGTTAAAGAA
This sequence comes from Ixodes ricinus, assembly GCA_037355805.1. Taxonomy (NCBI): domain Eukaryota; kingdom Metazoa; phylum Arthropoda; class Arachnida; order Ixodida; family Ixodidae; genus Ixodes; species Ixodes ricinus. The sequence goes on along the minus strand of JAZHYW010055067.1, from coordinate 5,240 downwards.
ATGCATAAGACCAGAAATCCCGGAGAATTTATAGTTACTGTGCTCATTTCGTTTGAGTTCTCGAGACGAACTTTATAAATTATGAAGACGACCGTTATGTGAAAACCTGATAATAGAACGTTACAGAGCTTTATGCTAATTACTTTTCTCGCTTTTTGAATTCCCACTCGAACGAAACACCGCAAAAATAATTTATCAGTTTTGTCTAAAAAAGAAGAAAAAGCAATTATTTCGGTCCAATTTGCGCGAAAATATTTTTTTTATTATTATTTTTTATTTTTTGGTTTATTTTTAGGCTATTTTGTTTTTCACCACGCACTTTTCACGGGGAGGCACTCACTTGATCGCATGACGTTTTAGCGAACGCCCACGTTTCACCGAATGACACTTAAGCGAATAGTCGGACGCCGCGAAGCGGCGTTTTCGGGTGGGCCAAATGGGTTCACATTTTTGCAATGAGCCGCCGCAGACTGTCGCCGCGAAGCGGCGTAAGCGCAGCACGGTGGATGGGTTAACGCGCCCCATTATTCGCTGAAACGTCGATTCGCTCAAATGTCGCTGTTCGCTAAAACGTCATTCGCTCATGTGATATGGACCCCTTTTCACGCGACCCAGACTTCGCGATATGAACTGAAACCCGCATAGAAAACATCAATTCCGCTCCTGAGCGAAAAAAAAAATAAACATTTCGTTCGGTTTAACTTTGGTTCGCGCGGAAATAACGTTTTTTTCCGGTTTTCAGTTCGGGTTCGGTTCAATACCCTGACTTGTTCTGAAGCAACACGATCTCGGGACGAGTCGGCCCGCGTCACATGACTTTTTTCCGGTAGGTTCTAGTAGAGCCACTATTATATCAGAGGAGTGCAACTTGCTATACCGCCCATGGAACGCGAACTGGTAAACCTTGGGAGTTCGCAGCGCCATTTGAATCCCCTGGTATCCGGAGGCTGTACGAAAATCAACATGGCGGCACAGCGAAACCGCACGGCAACGCCATTGTGCTTGCACGGATTGGCGGTAGCTTGCTCCACCTAGGTTAAAAATAAATATTATAGATTTTTTTTTTTTGCTCGGTTGGCGTGTTTTTGCTAGGCTTCTGCTGCTTTGCGGCTGGTTTTCGCATTTCAATGCTGGTTAATGTGCGTTGAAACGCCCACAAGCCAGCACTGAAACGCGAGACCAGCAGCAAAGCAGCAGAAACCTAAGCAAAGCAACAAAAGTGACATACACCAAAAATATGCAATGCTTGTTCTTTTACGTTCACTTTTATTCAACAGGCAGTAGAAAACACAGAAGAAATTTCTCACTATTTTGCACACAATAATCAAAGGAATGAATAGCAAAACAGGATAAAACGTTAAGGTTACGGGCGACAAAGGTGACGATATGTGTCCTTGCCTTATACCTTTTTTCTTTTGGCCCACTGAACGATGTGCTATTAGTAAAATCCCAATCTAAAATGATATATCCCAACCCAAAATTCGTTTCATGGGCCCTTTAAGCGAGAGAAGACAAAAATAGCGTGCCTCATGTCCATTGGAACTCGGAACTTCGAAATCATTGGTGTCCCGGCTCTCGGCAGTAATTGTTTCCCCACCTGGCACAGCAGATGGTGTGGTGATGACGAAAATTCATGCTTGACCACTTTACAAAAACAACGAGTTTCCACGAAAAAAGAAAAGAAAGCCGCGCGCGCACGAACGCGGCACGAATCTCGCGCCGCGACGTACTTTCAGCAGCGAAACAGATCGCGGGCTCGCGTCTCTCGCGCGACCTGCTTGTAGAGGAGCATATGCAGTTACTCTAGCGCGACCGACTTCCTGCGCGCCAGCGGCCAGTCCAGCCAACAGATCTAAAGCCGCAGCGCTTCCTCTCACCTTCAAGGAGCGTCGGCATGAGTAGGCTGAACTGGTAGTGCGCTTCTCCGCAAGGCTCCCCTTGACAGTTGGCTTCTTTGCAATGCACGTTCTCTTTTACTTTTTCTCTCCCTCTCCGCTTGACGCGATGCAAACAAAAAGCAAAAAGTAAAAAAAAAACGCCACGACGTTTTTTTTTTCTTCTTCTTAGCCGTCTTTTGTCGCGTTCCTTTCTTCGTCGGCTTTTTTTAGCTACTCCTGCGGGTTAGGTCACGTGACAATGAGGCTGGAGGAATCAACGAGAACAACTCTAGATGCGAGTAGGTTTTTGGACGCCGAGGGTCGTAAGTTCAACTCGCGAGTAAGATCGACAACATTTTGGAATACAAACAACACACCCAAACACCAAACCAAACCGTGGCCTCGTCAGCCTCGTGTGAAGTGTGGACCAGTGTGGACATTGCTTTTTGATTCTTGCCAGTTGGTGCTGTCATTCCGTACAGATGTTGTATATCCGCGCTTTGGCGGAAAACTGGATGTGAAAGTGTCCATATTTGAGTTTCTGCAAGGATGACTACGAAAGCGTGGACTGTACAGCGAATCGACGGGAAGATCTCGCTCCTTGACGACATGGCAGGGTGAGAACTTTTCAATTTTTATGATCGTGGGTTCGTTTCTTGATTTTACTTTTCGCTGAATGCATATTTGGGAGTGATTTGGTTGTGGCCTGGAAGCCACATATTCAAATGCTGGCGCTACTTGTAGGTGCAGAACTAAATAAAGATGACTTGATTTTTGAGTTCAGATTGGAATAATTTTCGAAAGGCATGCAAGTGATAGATGATCGTGGTTGCAACCAGTACATCAATGTACATATTAAAAAAAAAAAAAAACAGAAGTACATTGTATTGTTTCTGCCTATCCTTATCGGAGCGCAGAAATGATCCGCTACAACCGCTACAACCAACTAGTAAGACCTATATTTTAGCGGGTGTTTGAGCTGTAGTTTGGAGTGTGCGCAAGCCGGAATATGGTTCATTGACCAGTTTACTTATCCATACAAGAGAGCCATACTCCCCAAGGCTCCCCAAGGAATCCCAGCACACACCATGTAGCTCTAGGAGCATATTATTATCATTATTATTATTATTATTATTATTTTCTGCAGCTGGTTTTATGAGCTCGTGCAATAAGCAATATTATTATTATAGTGCATTCGGCACATCAAATTCAAAAATAAATTTGATGTTCGTGATCCAAAATACCAGATCGAAACAATGCCATTGATTTCTCTCAAATACGAAACCACTTCAGCTGCACTTAAAGAAAGAGCATTCTCTTTTCTTTTTTTTGTATTTATATAATTATTTTTGATTACATTACATTTCTTTGGAGTAATGTGATTTCCTCCTTTTCATTCTATTTCCTGCAGAAGCGGTCAAATACACATCCTGGATACTGCTTTGATGAACTCGGGCTACTGTACGGCCTCCGTGGGACAAGCTAAAACCTGACAGCTTAGAAGAGTGCTTCGGAATATATAGGCAACTGGCTTGCTTCTAATATCATGTGTCTACAAGGCACATTTACGAAGGTGAAAACAAAATACTGCTGCGGAGCACGCTGTCAACGATCACTACAGCTAGCAAGGACAGAAACTGGGAAGATGTTCCCAAGTGAGCGGATACTTGACGCCCTACCTGCAACATGGTATACCTGCAATGTGGCCCTGGGCTTTAAAAAAATAAGACACAGCCTCCCGGCCCTGGGCTATGTGGCCAGCCGTGCAGTCTACACCACCTTGAAAAACCTGAGGGGTGAAAAATGCAAGGCTGCATCGACAGCACGAAACAAGTTGGCTACAGTTTGCTCGCACAGGAAGACTGTGCTCTCGCAATGAAACTCGTAATAAAAGGGCTAGTTTTTTTTGGTGTAAATGCTGTAGAACACAACTATGGTGTTCACCATTTGGTGATGCCGAGCCAGTGCCAACTTGTTACATATCTCATAATGGAACTACCCTACTTGCCAAAAAGGAGACTTCGGACTTCGACGCCTGTGAAAATTAACATACGAATGAGCTCATTTTGAAACATGTGTTGTTGTCACAAGAAAACGCACGAGCATTTTCTTGTGACATTTTTGCAGCAAGATGAATGTTTGCATTAATGCCAAGAATGCCAAACAAAAGAAACGGAAAGCTGAAACTCTGCAATCAAAGACACTCGCTGCCAACTGTCACGGATGTCAAGGAGCGAGCTCGGACCAAGGAAGAGTATGTCTGACGCCTGTGATGATGAACCCATTGCAAGTTCGAGCTGAAGCATGTGTTGGACTGCAGTGAAAACATTCAACTGAGAAACCTTTGTTGTAAGATGACAATAATATTATAGATGCCAGTGCAAAATCTAAAAAAAAAAAAAAAATGCTAAGGGATTAAGGTTAAACAAATTAGTTCCTGTCCGGCCAGCAACGTGCTTGTGCTTCGTCCTCATGCAAAGGCAACTGCTCTCTGAAGTCGGTGTGCGTGCGTGTGTGTGTGTGTGCGTGCGTGTATGCACACACACACAGATAGTCAGTGTCCTTGTAGCAGTCTCAGGTATATTGTGGTGCTACAGCGTAAATGCCGACATGCTGCACAGATATTATGTGTCTCGGTGTCACAAAGTCTACAGCATCTAAAATGCATGTTTATAAATTTTTTCAAGGCGGATATTTGTAGAACTTGTGGATACCAGGAGGCTCGTTTCGTAGGGTTCAAAGGTGACCAATTTCTTATCTACGACTCTCTTCTGTAGTGTAAATGCAAGCAACTTTGAATATGAAGCTCCCATGTCCACTTCTGTTTGTGTACAAAACTTGTTTTTAGCCGCCCTAACATACCTGTGTCGTTTCGCAGACTCAGTACTGTCGAAGTACATCGGCGTATGGGGCAACGCTCGAGTATTACGGTACTTTGGTTGCAAAGAAGTTTTCACATTATGACATGTCCAAGAAACAGGTCGCAGGTGTTTTTTCAATGTAGCAACCAGATAGGTTGCTGCAAAACAAGTACTATATTTGAACAGGCAGAGTCCATTGAATTGCTGAACCTATACAGATTTATCACAGGTCTAAGAAAAGTTGGTCAAAATATGTGCAATACATTTTTCAAACTATGATATGTCAGAACCCAAAAGACCAGCACATCACAATTTTAGAATGTTGTTACTTTTATACTTGTCTGGCAATTTGGGTCCCATTACTGTTGCATCAGATGTCCCTAAGGGTAGTGTACTCAGGCCTCTATTGTTTCTAATATATATCAATGACCTACTATCATCAATTAAATCAACAATGAGACTTTTTGCTGATGCTTGAGTTATTTATACGACATGACCCCAG
>JAZHYW010055065.1:0-22097 GCA_037355805.1 Ixodes ricinus | reverse complement strand
GATACAATCGTGGTGTTCCCTATGGCAGATGAACATTAACACTCGTAAATGCAAACAAATGTCCGTAACTAAATCCTCCACTAAAATGCTAACCCAGTACTCATTACTTTCACAACCACTAGAACACTCGTTGTTTTACCAAGTATTTGGGCGTGTATTTTACAGACTCATTACCATGGATTGAGCAAATAACAAATAGTACACTAAAAACACCTGGTTTTATGAAAATGATTAGATGGACATTATATCTGGCTCCCATTGAATCAAAACTACTCGCATACTGAAACATTTATCCTCCCAAAATTAGAATATGCAAGCATAATTTTGGAATCCACACCTAAGTTACCTAATCTCGAGGCTCGCATCTTCAGAACAAAGCAGCCAGATTTATATGCAGTGATTATTCATCCGAAACTAGTGTCTCCGCTTTAAAAGCTAGCAAATCTTTGTCGTCTGGAAAGAAGACGAAAAATAGCCCGACTGTGTTTTTGAAGATGTATATCACTCAGATTCCGATTTTCAATATTCTTACTGCTGGGTTGCCAATTTTATATCATCCATATAGAATAATTCCTGCAAGATTGAACTATTTCAGTGCCATACTAGCACTTTCCTCTTTTCTTCCTTAGTACTTTGCACCAGTGACTGGAACAAACTACCTGACCATATTGTAACTGAGTGATATCCCATTTCATTTAAAAAGAAGTGCGTCAATTTGTGTGACTGTGAACCTTGATTTGTGAAACTGCATCATAACAATAACATGCTAATAAGCGTTTTTCTTCTTTTTTGTGTGTGTGTGTGATTTTTACTTGTTGGTGTCTATTTTTTTTTTTAGTGTTCAGTTGCTTTTTTGTTGTTTATTTTGGAATTTCCCCTGATGTAATGCGTCTTCAGACGCCTTTGAGGTGAATAAAATTAAATGAAATGAATGCCTCTGCATCATTTATCTAATTTTTACTGTAGTTCGTTTTATCTGGTCCTACTGCTTCGATTATTGCCATTTCATAGGAATTCTTTTTTTGTACAACTCCCATGTCGTTCAGAGATACTTACATCACCCAGTTTATCACTTAAAAAAATAATACATCCGTCTCAAGATATCACTTTCTTGTATGAATTCACTATAATAATTATTGTACGGTATAATAAATTTCCTGCATTCTAAAATTTGTTCTTTAAATCACTCGGCGTCCACAGCTCTCATGTTAGCTCATAAAAAATAAATAGCGCGAAAACTCTCGTCTCTACGACGTAAAAGCGATGTGCGAAGCCTTCAGCTTAGCTCTATAGCGCAGCGCACGCACGTCAGCCTGCTGCGGTGACGTCACTGGAGGCATGTTCTGGCCTGGTTCTGGTGTTGGTTGGGGACGTCTGTGTCTGTACCCGTGAAACCCCCCCCCTCCTCCTCTCAAAAAAACAAAAATTGTACCTTCTTGTTTGTTTATGGAAAGGCCGTTTTCAGGAAATCGGAAGGTGTTTCACGCTCATTTTTCCTCCCGACAGATACCGAGACCGAGCTCGAGTTTGAGGTGCCCCAGACGAGACGCAACGTCTACTACAATCTTCGCCTGCGCGTGGTCGGAAAGTTTGGAGACGACACTTTTGAGAACGAGACCTACGTCTACTTACGGACTCCCAACGACTTTGTGGTGCTCGTGCAGACAGACAAGCCCAAGTATCGCCAAGGAAGCACGGGTGAGCCGCCTATTGTTTCATCGCAGGACATGCACTGTCAAGTTACAGATGACTTCTAACGAATTAATGTGTTCGCTTTGATTTTCAAATGCTGCAGCCCCACTGGGGCTATTTCAGGAGCGGGCAACATGATTGCACAAGATATAGTACAAAGTGTAAGCAAAATATACTATAATAAAAAAATAACAAGTCATATGTGCAAAACACAATCAAAGTCATCAGTAACAAACAAAAATTCACTCAATGCTAAAAAAAATGAGGAAGAAACTTCTTTACACTTTGTTTCAATTCACTTTTGTGTGTGCAATGACATAAAATGATCTTCATTAACGCCACAAATTTGATTGAATGTTTAATTTCTATTATAAATATATTTCTTTTTTTTTTTCCACTACTTTTACAGGTTGCGGCTCTCAGAAGGAAATGACTGAATATTTTTTGTGAAAAATGTAGTGAGGTAGATAAAAAAATATTTCCAGCAATTCAAATCTTGTTTTTAACACAGCATTATACGGCTGGTTTTCCTGGTATGCGCTGTGGAGCGTTAAGAAAGATCATCTCAAGGAAGACCATCACACGGATATCTTGCTATTTCACGATAGTTAATTCATTGTGATAATTGTAGAATGAGAAAGATATGTATCATTGTGTTGCACACTGTATCTCCCACTTTATCTGTAGAACCAAATTGCTACATTTAATTTTTATAATTTGCTTGATGGCTTTACACCTAGAAGACTATTAGCGTCAATGTAATTATAGATGTTACACTTGTTTTTGTTGTGCGCAGCCAAGCATCGAGGCTGTAATTATTGTTTTTCAGCTTATACGACTCCGGGATTTTACGACGTTCACACATAGTCCTATAAAAGCCTTATAATCTGAGTTCCACTTAATTGAAAGTTATCTCTTCGTTTCGATTCAAGTGACACTTCCAAATGTTTACCATGGTGCCAATAGGACCTCGTAATGGATATTGCTACATCCTTGCTTGTTGGTGTACTTTCCGTTTTGTAGAGCATTTGTGGAGATAATGAAAATATGTGGAAAGATTGGCAGCTACTGATTTACTGTTTATTTACAGTAAACTACCGGGTGGTCCTGCTTAACAAGAAGTTACTGCCTGTGGTCAACCAGAAGGTAATCTTAATTAGTAGGTCTGACTGTACCGTCTTCTGTGATGCAAGGATTGGACCTACAATGTTTTCGTCAATATAGGTCTGGCATTCAAAAACGTCCAGACCAATTTTATTAGACAGACAATATATAGCAGTATTTCACAATTTTGAATATTGTCAAATATTTGCAAGACATTTCTCCAGAAAAAAAGCATAGTAAATCATGGACTGCATATCCTACTCAGCATGGGCACACTGATGTGAAGTGGCAGCTAAGGGTGCAGCGTTGTGGGTAGAGTCCCACAGTATTTATTCATTAATTCATTCACTTATTTTAAGTGCTTATGAATAGCTAATGTCTTAATAATTGATGAACAACATGCATATCAGAGGTCAGTAAAACAATTCCTTCAAACTTGAGTTAAAATGAAGTATGACATAAAACACTTCTCAGAGTTGGGTGCTCATGCATGCCCGTTCTGAAAATAATGCATATTAATTGTTGTTTATAGTACTACACTTCATAGTTGGACAATGTGAATGAGGATCAGTTGACCTTACTGAGAGTACATTATCTCTTTGCAGGTCAACATTTCAATCTCCAACCCCTACAGTCAACTGCTGTCCTCTCAGCAAGAAGTGGAACTTGAAGATGGTATATTATTTTCCAAAATATTGAACTAAAATGCAAGCTGGCACAACAAAGATATTGATATAGCAAATTGGAAGTGCCATTGTAATACTCGACCAGACATTTGAGGTGCTAATATGACAAAGCTTTTATTTATTTATTTGTTTATTTGGCCACCAGGGCACGGCAGCATTGCAGAGAAGAGTGGTAAATAAAAATACAGAAAAGGAAGTACATTAGGCACAGCATTAATACTCAAAGAGTGGGGAACTGGTAGTTAGCTATGCTAACACAAAAAAGTGTAATTAACAATTGATGTTAGTGATGCACGTAAATGATTCCAATCACTGGAATGTTTAGGAATGAAGGATGCAAAAAAAGAATTAAGAGTGGCAAAACGGGACACTTACTTTGTGACGAAGATCAATGTGTGCGGAAACAAACCATGGTGAGATTATTAGCTGTGCATTGAGTTGAGTAATATGGTGGTAGATCTTATGAAAACGACAAATGCTAGACGTTCTGCAACAATGTGCAAGACTTGGAAGTAGTAAGCTATTTTTCATTGATTTGACACTTGCAGTGCAATTATAATTGGCTAGCATAAAATGTGTGCATACTCATGCAGGTGCCATTATAAGCTGCATTCATTTGCATGGCAAGCTAACAGTAGCAGCAAGTGAATGTTCCTGGTTCTAATGATTTCGAGGAAGCAGCCCATGTCACTATTAATACAATTTCCACACTTTTGGAGATGCCCCACATGGGATTGCTTGCAGTATCTGTTTATCTAAGTTCATTGCAATATATTATGTTACTGATCGTATGTTTTGTTTCTTTTAGGGCTTTTCCAGGGCTCTTACAAGCTTCTTGAAATTACTGAGGAAGGGTCTTGGAGTATTAATGTCCAGGCAGGCAACTCTCAGGGGTCAACCAATTTCCAAGTTGAAGATTATGGTGCGTACCTCAGTGTCCCACATTGCTAGAGTGGTTTCCTCTGCACTAAACTTATAAACAGATATGAATTGTAAATTAAAAGCAATGATCATATATTTGCCTATAATTATAAATTGCAGGGGTAGTGCTCAGATTGTCCCAAGTGTGTTAGATAATGCAAATGTTAAATGTTATTTTGCTACTACTGCAACATTGTCTGTCCATCTTCGTGTCAATCGTGGATTACCATTTCCTTTTGTGTCAAAATATAAGGCGGATGGCTTTTTTGGCCAGGAATAAAATTCAAATCGGAAAGATGTGCAGAAATACACATAAAAGTCATGCCCTGAAATTTTTGCATTAAATGAACAATTTACTTGAGTAACCTGATGTTTAACCTTAGTTGCACATGGTTATAGATCATGTTTTATAATCCTCTGCTTTAAATTCTCATTCTTGTAGTATTGCCCAAGTTCTTTGTGACCATTACTCCTGATGCCAATGACGTCCAAACCAACCCTACTGTGGATTACAAGATTTGCGCCAAGTGAGTAGCATTGTTATTTTACAGTTATCTTGACAACTCGTAAAGCTTTGCAATTAACAAATCAGTCTCTCCTGATTGCTAAAAGACTTAATACTTCAGCGTTTTTGTATTTACAATGAAACAAGGTCTCAATATACCGATTTGTCTTTTAATTTATTTATAATGCAAATATAAAAAAAAAGTCTTAATTTTTTGAAGAGCAGTAATTATATGTTCCTTGTTTGTGGGGTCATCTGTATTCTATTTTTTCTTGTAAATACAAAATATACATTATATCTACTTTAGTTTTTGGTTAAGAGCGAAGAAAGCCACACAATTAGATAGAAAAAGCTTTTAAAACAGTAATGTTACTTTTTACCTCGGTATTTGAGAGCTGATATTGAGACATTAGAGTAAAGGACAGGTTAAAAAGCATCAAGTTTACAACAGCTAAGTACTGGTGTAAACCTTTGAGAGCACCAAGTCTCCATATTATCCCCTAATGCTGTTATACATGTTATAAGTAGGGAATGGTATGAACATGATTATGCCTCTCAACCTGGGCAAGTGTAAAGTAGTTTCATTTCTCGGAAAATCTGCAGATACGTATTTATATTCACTCGACGACCCCAATTAATACCTCATCTTCTTATAAATACTTAGGAGTAAATTTACCCTCCGCTTTCTTGGAACGTACAGATGTTGATAATATTATAGCTGAGGCATCACGCACACTTGGATACCACAAACGTAATTTAAAGTCCCGCTCCATTCACCTTAAGAAACTTGCATACATAACATTCGTTCGACCAAAGCTTGAATATGCGTCATCCATCTGGCACCCTGCTCGAACACCTCACTGATAACCTGGAACATACAAGCCAGCAGCCCGATTCATCGCATCAGCTTATACTGCGTGACATCAATGTAACCCAACTTAAAGAAACTCTTGAACTACCCCTACTGTCCAGTCGAAGATTGAATTCTCGGTTATGTTTATTGCATAAATTCTACTATATACCTACATACTCCCATACCACCCCTCTTGCTCCTCCCGACAGAGTATCATCACGCCTAATCACAGTCAATGTATCACAGCGTATTGCAGGCAAAACGCTTGCCTTCACCACACTTCCTTTTCCCTCATGCAATAGCCAACTGGAACTCCCTTCCACGACAACATTGTAGTCATTACTGACCCAATAGGTTTCATCGGGAAATCTCTTTACACAACCACTAATCATACCTGACTAAACCATATCAGTACTTTGTGTTCTTTACTATTGTTATTTTGACTCTCTCCTTTTCCTATTTTGTGTGATTTCAAAGTGTCAAAGTGTATTTTAGTTCTCGGATCCCTCCCCCACTATGATACCCCCACCTGGCCCATATGAAATAAATCAAAGAAAATAAACTGAAATGAATAAAGAAAATATAGATAGAAGAAATAATTAGACAAATAGAAATAGTACTAAATAAGAAAGTATCTAAAGCTAGCTTTGAGCCTCTTGTTCATTATATGAAGTTACTGCTAATACATATGGCATACTTTTTCTCCTGGAATGAAAATGAAGGTACACCTATGGCAAGGATGTCAAGGGAGCTGTAGAGGTGTATGCATCTTCCTTCAGCTACTACTATCCCATTGGCCAGAAACCCGTGATCCTCCGTGTTGCAGAGGTGAGACACTTGGAAGGTTTCAAAGCATATCTGGAAATATGTGTCAAAATAGGCGAATTTCTGACTTCGAAAAAATCTATTGTTCCTCGTAAACTAGGCCTTTCTCAATGGTCAGAAATGCAGTTAAGAGCTTGCTTCTTTTCTCTTCTTAGCAATAGTGACCCTCGTCAGAAGGCAATCTGGTTGTAAGACTCTTTTATCAGTTTTTGTAGTCGTAATTACTTACCTGAATTGAAAAGAAAAAAAAAGTTATCACGAGTAATATAGTTAAACAGGACTTCATTTTGCAGTTGAGAAGACGGAGACAAGGTCAAAGATAGCTAATAAACGTTTCTTGAACACGACAACGCGACTTGTTAAAATATACTGGCAAAAAACCTGCCAGGCCCAAAAAATGTCTGAGCTATCTTTGACCTTGTCACCGTCTCCTCACCTACTAAGAGCAGTGTTGTTCTGTTGTAATAGTAATGAATTTGTGTACCAAGAAAGGGCAAAGAGTCACTAGTTACCATATGCGTAGCTTATTGTACAAGCAGGTCATTGGGGTTAATGGGAACATCTTGCAGATTAGTGTTATATTCTTAAAATCACTGTCTGCAGGCAGGTAATTTTAAGCCTTGTATCATCTTGAACATTTTCATAGACCAGGAGACTCACACTTTTTGGCCAAGTAGCCGGATTCGGAACCTGTCGCATTCTCGAGGGTCGAAAAATACACAACAAAATATAAATAAAAAATCTAAGTAAATAAAGCAGAAAAGCATTTAAAAGCAGAAATATAGGTTATAGTAACACTCTTTCAGGGGTTGTGGTGACGCCACAACGCCGAGCTTTGATTGGCTCTGATTGAAGGAAAGGGTAGACCTCAAAGCAAGCTGCCTTGAGGTTTACCCAGTATCCTTCAATCAGAGCTCGGCGTCTGACGTCGCCACAACCCCTGCAAAAGAAGTGGACGAACTTGCGTTCTGCATAGCTATAACTAGGGGTGTCGCGAACCGGCCGAGGTTCGAGTTCGACCAGGTTCGACTTTTTTGAACTTTTAGTGGAAAGTTCGTCGAACCTTATATTGAGGTTCGACTCGTGTGCGCATGCGCGACAGGCTGGCCAGTTGGCTTCGGATTGGATGGCGATGGCTATGGGATAAATTAAGGGCAGCGCTGATTGGATTATTTCAGTTAATACAGTACAAAAAATTAAGTTATAAACTTCTTCAGTGATTAGAATTGGTTTCTTTTAATTGCAACTGTTCATAAAACAAAATAAACCTTTGCATAAAAAAAATTCTCCAAACCTAGACATGCTTGTTTGTATCAAGGTCTGGCCACACTGTCCACAAAGTCGAACCGGTCGAATCTGGTGAAATGTTCGAAGGTTCGTCGAACCGGTTCGACCCAGTCGAACCCCGAAAGTTCGACCTAAAAATCCGGTTTGACAAAAGTTCGCGACACCCCTAGCTATAACACAGACCACAAAGTACATACAACTAAAGGGTAGTGCAACGATTTTAATGTTAAAAGAATTTGCAGTTTGTATTTTTATGTTGTTTATCGAGGCACAAAACACAAAAACGCAGACGCCTTTCTAAAAAAAAACTGCTATTCCGTTGCGTTTTCGCAGAGGAAAAAAACTAATTATTTGCTGATCTGTAGACTACGGGAACTACGTATGGCGAAACGTCTTCTGGGGGACATGCACAGATGTCAACAATACCTGCCCCCTCCGCTGCTACACTTGCCGTCAGCCCCAGGGTGAACCGTCTTTTAATGTGAAAGCATTAACTGTCTCATGGAGAAGCTGACGTCATCAGTTTAAAGTGCAAAAATGGCTCCTAGTTTTCGCCGTGATCCCAATAGGAGCGATTCGCCTTCGGTTTCATTGGCTGGCGCGCGTCGACGGGGCTCCCATTGGCCGCTGCGCCATGACCTCGGAGATTCCGGAGCGCGCGCTTGCGCTAGTACGCAGCAGACGACAGAGGGAGCGGACTGAGCAGACGACAAAGGGAGCGGACGAGTTGCTTGCATGCTTTCGCATTCACAACTCGTAAGAAATGCTTAGGTATACCTCGAACTTTTGTGTCAATAGCTCGATGCGTCCTTAGGTGATGCTAATCCTTGAAGAGTTGGCAATCACGGAAGAAGCGGCTAAAGCAGTGGTTCTCAAATGGGGGTCCGCGAAGGCATCCTAATGGGTCCGCGAAGGCCTGCCTCCCAGCAATAAAAGTTGTCTTTTTTAAGATTGAGAATAAACGTTCCAATTTTGGGGTGAGTTTTCTCGTGTATATGTCAAAAAGAGATGTCTACTTCACACTAGCCCTTAGTTATATCCATTTACTAAATCACTATCATAATCAACCAATAACTTTTCCTTCCCCTCACCACGAATGGGGTTCCTCCATCATCTCCGCCGATCTAGAAGGGGTCCGTGAAACGTCAGTGGTTGAGAACCACTGGGCTAGAGGATCTGAAGAGAGAACCCAACGGGAAACAGGTGGTCCCCCAGAGTATGTCACTCGAGAGACGACATGGGAGATATAGGCACTTTGACCTTCGATTTGTTTGGAATATTTTTAAAATAAGAACTTGCACACGCAAGGCAACACGGTTTTCTGTTCTCCGTTTCATAGGTGACACTAGATTAATTCCTGCAGTTAATTGGGCAAATTCCAGAAATCTTTGCCAGAAGCCGTAAGGATATTTTACAAAGACACGAAACAAATTGTGATGCTGGTGATGACAGTGTGCAATAAATATGTTGACGAGAGCTGGATAACATTGCAGTTTCTCTCTTGTTCTTTCTGGCATTTTATTTTGCGCGTTTGGTGTGCGTCCCTAGAGCCGTTTCTTAACGCGCGCTTATTTTTGCGCCGGAGCCTGCTGGGAGTAGAGCTGTGGGCCGGGTGTCGCTGTGAAGACCGCGGCCAGTCGCAGGCTGGTAGGATTGCCTCTGATCGCTAGATTTGGGCTGCAGGCCGGGGTTTGGATACCCCTGTCATGGACCAAGCGATAGTTTATTGAATCGTTTTCCGTCTTGTGTCTTCTTTTGTAATTTGCAACTGTTGTATACTTTGTCTTGTGTAAAGGATGCATTCTATAATATTTTCTCATTTTGTTTCAGCTTGACGGTTGCTACAACTACACGCTGAATGTCTCGCTGCTCAACACGAAAAATTTCACCTACGCGTACTATCCTTCTATCAACATCACTGCCAAAGTCTTGGAGAAGGGAACTGGTAAGACTATCTCCTGCACTGTGACCCTTATCAAACGTTACAGCAGCCAGTAGTTGTTTGAGGGTCCTAAACTTCCTTGTCTTGGTGTAGAGAGTGCTTAAGAAACAGTCAAGACCCAAAGAAGCTTTTTTTTTTTTAGATCGGACATGTATGTCGTAAAATAAACTTCCCCGAAAAAAAAAAAAAAGTTATAGTAGTGCATTACTAACCTTGCAAGAAAACATTTTAGGTTGTGCGAGATACTGATGTTTTGGCAAGTCGATAGCAAATAGACTCGTGTTTCCGATTTACTCCTAAAGACATTGAACTTCCAAGCAATTGATTTTTAAGTGCCGGCAATGGTAAACTAATTTTAACTGAAAAGAAATGTTACTCTGCGTGGACGCATTTTGAGTGAGGGGCTATTCTGAAAAGTGCTTCTATTTTGGCACGCTCGTTCAGAAAAAGGAGCACCAAATCGACTAATCAATCAAAGAACCAATTGATCAATCATTGAATCAATATATCTATAAATTATAAATAAACAAATAAATTATTCTATGTATCACTGAATCAACCTAATGAATTAATTAATGTTATGGCAAGTGCCTGTTCATGCCAGTTCAAGTACAAATGCACGACTTGTTCTCGCAGGCGTCTCGGAGACAGAGACGACCCTCCACAATCGACCGAGAACGCCTCAGGCTCAACTTCAACCAGAAGTACGGCTCGAGGAACTCACTCTTCATCAGCAGCGACAACACCTTCAAGCTCAACATGGCCTACAAGGGCCTGGTAAGGACCACCCGTTTAATTCCATGTCTTTTCCACTCTGATCTGTCCCTCGCTTCAGGTCTGAAAGCATTATTGTTGGTTCACTTATTGGTATTGCGATATTGTCTTGCAGGGTTCACAGTTGACACAAGTAAAATCTCTCTTGCTATTTGCATTTTTTTGTTTATGTTTCTCGGATTACCACCCTCGAGTTACGCAGTGAGCATTTACGATTATTTAGCTGGCTTGGCTCTGGTTTTAATGGAAACTACAGAGCAGATTTTATGTATATTACTATTTTTGGTCACCCTTATTTTTCTGTCTTTTGTGACTTCACGTTAAGTGACAGGATGGCATGGCATGATGTCGTGTGACACTGACAGCTTCTTTACTGAGCCCGTCAAAAAGAAGGCGCATAAACTTTTTGCATTTAGAAAGCCGTTGAGAAATGCTAAGGAGACGGCCAGTTTTCCTACTCCTGTCATACCGGAAGCAGCTGCAGCATCGTGTCTTTATTTGCAGCTGTACGTCCAGAAGCTTGACGGAACGCCCCAGCCCCAGGAGACCATCCAACTCTGCCTGTTCGTGGAGTGCGAAGTCTACAAGTGGCGTGCGTGGCAGACAAAACGGATCCTGTCGTGCCGCAACTACACATCTGACAACGACGGCGTCGTCCGCTTCAGCCTTCCTCAGTACGGCACCAGGGTGACCTCACTCAGCGTGGAGGTACGTCTCGCTACGGTGTCTGCAGGCGCGTCTTCGACTGGTTCACACATCAAAAGTAGTACCGAAGTGACAACAAACGATGCCGCAGAAGCCGCCGTGTCATGTTGTCTGATGTTGCGATGCTGGCGGTTGGCGCTGAAGTCCCGGCAGAAAGTACGAGCCAGTGCAATTGTCGCTGTCGTTGCGGCATCCCAACTCCTTGCTGTCGTAGTTTCCATGAATCATGAAGCCGGAGAGCGGCTTGCAACAGAAAAGACGCCTGCCACATCTACCGCCGCTGCTGTCAGATTGCCAGGATCACTGCCGGTGGCAACATGACAATCCTATGACGTCATGTGGCGGAGATCGAGGAACCACATTTTAGGAGGCGGTAAACACACCAGGGTCATTCCATGCCAAACGTCCCAGACATTGCGCTCGACCCCTTCCGATTTCTAAAAAAAAATTCATGGCCTTTTGCCCCAATGTCCGTAGCCATGCCCTGAAATATTTTTGGCGAAAAAATTTTTTGATGACGTGAGCGCGGTTTGAACTTTTAAAAACAGCGTGAAACTAGGCATCACTCAATAATTGATGAAAAATCAGCTTTTTAGTGAAACACCTAGCAATATTTTGTCTTATATTTGCATGGCTTTCGACTTACAATGTGGTTAAGCTTGTGAAGTTTTGTTTAACTTAATTATTTTTTAAAAAACAAAAAAGAATTGAAAATTTTAACATTTTTGTTATTTTATTAAAAAATATCTAACTGCTGCCGGGACTCAATATAATTTTTTACCGGCTGCCCTGCAGGTATATAATCTATAAAAAAAGTTTAAAACCGCTCAATAAAATGTTTCGCAGTAAACAAAAATCCTGAAGTTGCAAAAAAGTGCGTTTTGACGCATAAACAGCTGTTTATTTCACCCTGAGGTGGTCCAAGTAAAAATACAAAATATGGTAGGTTTGGAAGAACAATCGATAATCTTTTGATTCTGAAAGTTTAATCAAAGTAATTTTTGTTTAAAGCGAGAAAACAATTTTTGAAGTTGAGCTCTCGCACCACTACCCGGCGTCGCTTCTTAACGCCTCTTCGCCGCACGGCACGCCACCTGCGACGATAGCTGACGCGATTAGGTCCAAAGAAAGAACGGAGTTTTCTGCCGCTTCCCCTTGTCCGTCTTTCCGGCTGCAAGGGAAGAAACGGCGGGTATCGTGTAATAATCGTTGGTGCCGCCAGCGCTTGTGTCCTTTGTACCCGAGGGCGGCTCGAAACGCGATGCCTAATACGGGCGCATCAGTTGACGTGGACTTCTCCTATAAGGGAAACGCGATAATATCGCCGCGAAATCTAGCTGTCACGCATACTGCGGTGAAAAGCGGAACTGTTCAGCGACGCAAGAATTTGCCGTTTCAAAGCCGATTTAAACACAAACGAGGCGTGAGCCTCCAACTGCGCCCGTTCGTTAACACCACATCGCCTCGTCGTATGAGATTGCCCGTTCACGGGACTTTTGTGTTGCTGTCTACATCTGTCCTGACGTCGAGAAGAGAGAGTGATTGCGATGTGTACGTAAGAAACAGCTAGCTTACTAGTGGATGCTCTTACCTGGCAGCGCTAAGCATTTGCTGATGTCAAGACAGTGGAAAGTCCACAGGAGGACAGCCGCGCAAAACGGTCAAAATAGGAAAAGCCATAAAGCAACAAGAGTAGAAAAAATACATCTTCCCACCAAGATGTACCCGACAACTCGAGGTCCCGCTTTCTACCTGCGTGCGCACACCGTGACACCGTCGCACGCTTTGCCGGGCTCGACGGTGGCGGGCTGTGCAGAGAAGAGACGCAAGAAACGACGCCAGGTTGCGGCGCGAAAGCTCAACTTCAAAATGTTTTTTTCCTCTTTAGAACAAAATTACTTTAATTAAGCTTTCAAGAACAAAAGGAAATAAACTCTTTTGCAGAAGTCACCATGTTACGTATTTTCTTTGGGCCACCTCAAGGCAGAATTGCCGGCTCTTTAAACGGCAAAACGCAATTTTGCACAATTTTTTTCTGCAAGATATTTAGTTGTACGGCCTGAAACTTTTTTTTTTGTGTACAGTATACCTACAGGGCTGTCAATAAGAGTATTTACAGTCGCATGCAGCAAAGCCATAGTTTGTAGCAAAACTAAAAATATGCTAAAATGCTCATATATTCCTTATTTTTTTAAAGCTGCTTCGAGCATACCAAATTCCATGACAATGATCCTTATTACATAGCAGTCCAAATACCGTAGGGGTTTTAGGCAAAAATATTCCAGTGTTCCGTAAAAAAAAATCTTACTTTTCATCAATTATTGAATGAGTCGTTGTTCCACCCCCTTTTACTAGTTCGAACCGCCATCACCCCATGAAATTTGTTTTTCGTAAAAAAAGAATATGTTAGAGGCACCACAAACGTTACGGTGAAGAGCCATCAATTTTATTTTAGGAATCGGAGGTGGCCGTGGGACCTTTGACATGGCATGGAGAAGTCCTGGTCACTTGATGGCGCCCGTCGTTTACGCATCGCGTTTCGAGCCGCCCTCGGGTACAAAGGACACAACGGGCCTGCTATTGCTACGCGCTGGCGGCACCTACGATGATTACACGATACCCCCGTTTCTTCCCTTGCAGCCGGAAAGACGGACAAGGGGAAGCGGCAGAAAACTCCGTTCTTTCTTTGGACCTAATCGTGTCAGCTATCGTCGCAGGTGGCGTGCTGTGCGGCGAAGAGGCGTTAAGAAGCGACGCCGGGTAGTGGTGCGAGAGCTCAAGTTCAAAAATTGTTTTCTCGCTTTAAACAAAAATTACTTTGATTAAACTTTCAGAATCAAAAGATTACCGATTGTTCTTCCAAATTCACTATATTTTGTATTTTTACTTGGACCACCTCAGGGTGAAATAGACGGCTGTTTATGCGTCAAAACGCACTTTTTTGCAACTTCAGGATTTTTTTTTACTGCGAGATATTTTATTGAGCGGTTTTACACTTTTTTTATAGATTATATACCTGCAGGGCAGCCAGTAAAAAGTTATATTGAGTCCCGGGAGCAGTTAGATATTTTTTAATAAAATAACAAAAATGTTAAAATTTTCATTTTTTTTTGGTTTTTTAAAAAATATTTAAATTGAACAAAACTTCACAAGCTTGACCACATTGTAAGTCGAAAGCCGTGCAAATATAAGAAAAAATACTGCTAGGTATTTCACTAAATAGCTGATTTTTCATCAATTATTGAGTGATGCCTAGTTTTACGCTGTTTTTAAAAGTTCAAACCGCGCTCACGTCATCAAAAAAATTTTTTCGCCAAAAATATTTCAGGGCATGGCTACGGACATTAGGACAAAAGGCCATGAATTTTTTTTTAGAAATCGGAAGGGGTCGAGCGCAATGTCTGGGACGTTTGGCATGGAATGACCCACCAGTCTGAAGCACGTTCGAGGCGCCATAGTTTCTTTCTTGTAGACATGAGAATTAATTCACAAGTTCCAAAGGCCGAATGTTAGAAGTTGTGGTTGGTAACAGGTTAAAAATGCAGTAGAAGCTTTGCCTCCACCAAGCAAATGTCAATAGCCTTACGCCAGTTTTGCCTGCACATACGCCGAACTGTTATCAAAGGCAGGAAGCTCATGCTGGAGCCATGTGGACAGTTTTCACATTTCCAAATTGAAACTAGACACGTCGCACGCAATGAAGCCCAAATATGAAAGGCTTAGGTCCTCAATACTCGGTGATCATAGGATTCGGAAGTTATGTCAGTGCATGTGTGTCACTGCCAGAGCACCTTCTTCTCAGGTGACACTATTTTAACTAGTAGTCAACTGGCTCAAAACTGGTTTATTGCCCTCATTTCCACCTGCAACTGGGAATGTGGGCAATAAACCACTGAATTGGAATCAGTTGAATTGGGCTCCAGATGCAATAGGCTCCATATGCAATAGGCTCCATATGCAATAGGCTCCAGATGCAATAGGTTCCACATGCAATAGGGTTCAGATGCAGTATGAGCCAGTTTAAAGCAGAATGAACCTTATAGCAGAAAAGGTTGGTCTCAGTGTGATCAAGATTCAAAAGTTGCTCTTCTGATTTTACGCATAACATTGTTATAGAGTGATGTCTCATGAATCCTTCCTCTGACCTCTGCTTCCAGACAAATCATCCATATTGCTAGTTCTCCATATTAACGAGACAAAAATACATGTATTTACCCAATTCGTCCCCCAAAATGTCTACTATATAAAGGGGTAGCCGCATTAATGGAGTCCGTTTCAATTCTACATGTCTGTAGAGCTCGGATGGAATATAGTAACTGTGGTTTTTAATTTGACAGGCACTAGCCGTCAACTTCCCGAGGATTGTTGTCAAGAATGGCCCAACGCTGGAGAAGCCCTCTGCGGTGCTGACCCTCAAGCCGTTCTATTCGCCTTCTGGAAACTCGCTTCTTATCGATCGCCGCCAGACCACGGTCCTGGAGTGCAGGGCTACGTTTTCACCGCAGATACGGATGACTGCCGAGGCCGACAAGGATTACGAACTCTTCTTCACGGTTGGTGCTTGTCATATTCTAATGTTTACTTTCTTACATGGAAAATCTTCTCAAGAGCAATTCTACTGGGCCCACCCCAGACAAAAGTGTTGCATTGAAAGGCAGTATACTATGTTTAAATACCTAGCCTGCACTTTTACATTCTTGCTCAGCTTTTATAGACAAGAAAATATGAAACTGCAGACTTTTTTTCTATTTCAAACGCTTATAATATTAATTGTACACTCTGGTCGCTTTACTCTAACCTCAAATATTAGCATCTTACCATCCGAGGACAAAAAGTTTGTTGGCAATTGATTTTATATGGTAGAACTTTAAATTTTAGCTTCACTTTTGTATGAAGCTAAAGTGAACATTGATGAGTTTTTCTAACAGTTGAAATCTATATGGAAAATGAAAGACATTATTTAATGAAGGTTGCCTTGTTCAGTATAGTTGATTTTGTTGGCGAGAAAAACATGCTCACACTTTATGGCAGTACGACAAAACAACACACAAAGAAATAAGTAAGCTTAGATGGATGGATGGATGGATGTTAATGGCTATACCCTTTGTAACGGGCTGTAGCTTGCGCCACCTATCCTAAGTCGAAAAAGACAAACATTTGATTCCTCCCACCCTTCTAGGCCAACTTTACTCCCCTAGCTATCACCAGGCAGTGTCGGATATCACCAGAATGACCCTTAGAGGATCGGGCAAAAACCAAAAATATATCGCCCCCCACCTCTTCCGCTTGGTGAGGGAGTCGCCAATTTTCCTCTGGTCAAATCTTGGCGGCATTACTCCAGCATTGTCTCTTAGTACAATGTTGACCACGATACCAACTCTGCTGTTGAAGGTTTCTTTTCATGAAATGCATTATCACGTATGTTTTGAAGTCATTTTAAATAGCCTTCAGACCGCACAACAACTCTGCACTGCCATAAATCTGTGGGTGCTGTCCCCTTGTTGGGAGGCGGCGGGGATCAGTGACCGAGCAGCTTGGAGCATGTGGAGCGAAAGCTCGTGTGCTGAACCCAAGGATTTTGTAGAATTTTGATCTGGATCAGCATTGTATTGGCATGCAGTCAAGTCAATATTGCGTGATGCACGATTTTGGTCAAGGTGAGAGCGAGAATATCCTCGGCCACCTCTTGGATGTGGCGTTGAAAACCTCTGCTGGGCGCCCATAGCCACCCATTGAGAAATGTTTAACCCGTTTGCGAGTTCACGAGCCAGCGATATTTTGATCAGGGCATCTCGCCAACACAAAAATAGCGAGAGAGATCTTGCGGCCTGTGATGTGCCTGTCCTCGGTGCTCCTTCACACACCAGTCGATGTCAGCTTGAGTACGGCAGCAGAACAACTTGAGGGTTACAAATCAAGCACGGGTTGTGGACGGCTTCCAACGTGAAATAAAAGCAACCATAATTTCAGCCTGCATCCAATCTGAGTTCGCCAGGATGATCGGTCCGTCGAAGACGATCAACGTTTTTCAGTCTTTTTAGCTTGCAGATAATATGTGGTGTTTCCTTGTTTTATTTCCTTCTGCAAAAAACACTTCATAGCAGATAAACCGTTTCTTTTTGCCCGCCTTTAGCTAACGAACCGTCTGCAAACGCTATCTTAGTTTGTCCCGCAGGAGGCAAAATAGATATCGCTCTCGCAGTGACCAAAATCTGAGTTCAGGTGCCCCTTTGGGCTGACCAACTTGCCACCGTCTCATCAAACACAGAAAATAATTAACAAGGGCTGCTCCCTCGCTTCCTTTTCGAGCAGCTCACATCGAGTGGCCGCGTCTTGGACTCTCGGAGCGTCACCAGACGCTTTGCATCTGGCGAGCTCATCCAGGACTCTGCGGATAACACCACGATCCAGAATGAGGACGCTCCGCCTGAGGGGAGCGTCGAGCCTACGGCCGGCGAGAACCCGACTCCCCACAGTGTCGCCGCCTTCAACTACGAAGCAACTCTCCCAGAAGACGCCAGCCCCAAGGTCCAGCTTCTCGTGTACTACGTGCTCCGGGACGCCCAAGGGAACCCACTTGAAGTGGTCTCAGACTCCGCCGAGTTTGCAGTCGAGAAGTGTCTGGAAAACAAGGTTTGTTTCTATTTTTATTAATTTATTCGCACATACTATCATTTCTTGTAAGGAATGCAATAGGAGTAGCAGCATAGGCAGCTTTCAACGCTGTTTGGTTTGGTGCTATCTAGCGACTGAAGCAAGAAACATTGGGTATGCCCGGGAGTGGCGGCTACATTGTTCAAATGTGAGCTATTACTCTGGTGGCGCCACTTAGCCTAGTGTCTGAAGCAAGAAATACTGGGTAGGCCTTGAAGCCGGTATCGCATAACATGCCAGTACGGCGGAAGCTACGGCCCTGGTGGGTCAATCGGAACATGACTATGTATCACCGGGGTGCACTTTTACTGCAAAGAAGTGTTAGGCTTTTCGCTGCGTCATTCTCCGATATGTGTGCGTTGCGCTCGTAAAGGGGTTTCCCCAGGAATTGAGATTATAGGGGGTGGGGGGTCTAAATTTCTAGAATGGGGGAGGGGCTATTGAGAATAGAGGAGTCTTTGCGAATTAGGGGGTGCCTTCAGAAAGACAAGGGCAGTGTACAATCCTAGGGGGTGTGTAGGTAAATCACTGCGCTCGTATACGTAGCGCATATCGAAGCCGTCGGATACCATGTGGGGCTTATCTTTCACTTTTTTCCAAGATACGGTATACCCATGGGCCCTAATAACAGGAACAAACAAATGAGGTCACCTACCATCATTCACTGTATTGCAATTAACCCTCTTTCGCGATATGTGAAATGTTTCCAGTGAATCTTGTGCTCTAAAATGAGCTGCAAAAATTGGCACCTGCACGTTAAGATGGTGTTCATTCATATTAGGTATTTTTTTTGCTCGCTGCATTAATTGGGAGATAGCGCCACAGGCTACATTCATCGCTCAACGTTCTTAGGTTTATTATTTGAAAAGCTCCATGGGAGAGCGACATTCGAAAACATTTCTTCTATTTTGGCTGCACGTGAGCAAGTACGGGCGGATAGCGTTCTTAGTGCCACCAAGTCAACGCCTCCACGGGCAATGAATTGCGGAATGTGCCTGCCTTGCAATCAAGGGAGGACACTACCCAGGAGGGTCTTCTTTTGAGCCCCTAGCTTGAAATAAATGATATTACCAGCTTAGTCTTCTACCTATTATAAAGAGGTGCTGAAAAAGTTTTAGCTCTGGAAATTAATTGTTACGAAAATTAGGACAATTCCTAGGGAACAGAACATGCACAAAAATTAAAAACAAATGGTGGGGCACATTTGCTCACGCACTGTAGGGCCTACAAATGTGAGCCACGCTTTGGTGACACTTCTATTCTATGTTGAAGTAACAATCAAAGACTGCACGAAGTGCAAAGGCATACTTTATCAGGAAGAGCAGGCCCCTATGCGCCAGCGACACGTCGATTGCATTGTATAATGCCGAGGTGTGTTTTTTCTAAAATAAATTCATGTAGATGGGTACCTCCGCACGTGCATATAGCCTAGGTGACGATAAGTGTGTCGATATGCATATATATATATATATATATATATACTTTTTTTTAAGTACAGGTATGAGTAGCACCTATGTTTGTCTTCTCGTTTGTCTTCGTCTTTCTAACACTTTTAACCATGGTTCGAAACAAAGAACCGTTTTTGAACTACTCTCTTTTATGCCAACTTTTGTGCAAAACCTTGTTTACTATAAAAAACACTTCAGGTTTTTTTATGGTCATTGTTCCACTGGTCCCACCACGCCTGTCCATAGGGCGGGCTGATAGTGCAGCAAGTGCCACCAAGCGCATGTGCCACGAAAAGGTGCCAGGCATTCTAGGAAACTTGTCAGCTCACTTTGGTCTAGTAAGGTTGCTTCGCTAAATCGGCCGTCTGTGAAGACGCCCGCCGTTGACTTCGGCAAATTTGTTGGTCTCATTTTTTATAGAAAGACAATACATCCTGAAATTTGACTCTAGGTAAAATGCACCACTTAATGCATATTCGGTGAACCTTTGAGCTTTTAATGTAAAGGAACCGATTCTTCTGACTTGTTTTACAGTGTAAGGTTCACCGGGCATACGCAGTATCTGAAATCAAACCTCGAAAGTTCAAACACAGTGTGGAATCTCGATAAGCCAAATGTAATGAGCGGCAGGTATACATATAAGCAAAATATTGCAAAATATTTACACAATTTTGAAGAGTTGGTTTAGAAAGGAAGCAATGGTGTCACACTCAAGAACAGATCTATGTGTATAATTTATTTTAGTCCTATATTGCACCCAGAAAAATTGAGTATTTGAAGCTGTGAGGGCATTCAAGGATTATCTTTTGATGCGTGAATCGGGTGTTTTTCTTAGAAAGTTGTGCATCTTACCTGCGGTATAGATTTTCATTGATGATCAAAAGATGTTTTGAGGTGTTCTACATTCATCCTTGATGACATAGAGTTAAATCAGTTTGAAGCATTAAATTTGATGAAGAGCATTTTCCTCCACTTTGATTAAAAATAAGCATGATCGGTATTTACTTTGCATTATTTCTCTTTTGTTCATATTTGTTTAGTATAATGATCTCATGTGGTGCGTTTCATTGAAGCCCTGCTGATCTTACATTAGAAGACAGAACAAAAACGCAGATAAAACATTCTAGCGCTATACAGGCTTTTTTTTTTTTCTTTTAGAGATACCAGAATTTATAAGAAAAAGGCAATTTCCATTAGGATTTTTTCTAGCCCTGGGGCTTAGTTGGTGGCCGTGGAGGCCACTAGAGAAAAAAGGTGAAATCGGGTAACAAGTTAGCTAATGATCTAATGCTTCTCTTTGGCAGATTTTATCGGGCTTTCCGCAAACTCGGTACTTTACTCACAATGTGAAACGAAGTGCTGTGTATGGGTCCTTAAAGAGGGGTGCAACGATTTCAAGATTAAAAAAATTTGCATCTCGTCATTTTTACGTTGTCTATTGTGTCCCGGAGGATAGAGAGAACATCTCCTTTACAAAAAATGTTGCGATTCCGCTGCATAATCGCAAAGCAAAAGTCGAGCTTTTTCCCCACCTGCAGCCGCGTAGCAGCGAAGGAACTATGGCGAAAGCTACGCGACCTCGCTCAGCTCTCAGCTGCAGCACAACTGCCCACTAATGTCAGCAGAGAAAGAGAGGAAGCATCTTCCGAGAGAGCACGCGGAAGCTTCACGGCACCCCAAATCATGTCACTAGGAGGGGGACCAGGTGTGACCCTGAAGACTGGGAGTGAGTTGAGGGGTGACAGAAATGTTAATATTTCTCTTTTTTTACGCAACAACTACGACACGCAGGCGAAATCGGTTTTCTTTACTTTAGAAGTGTCAGAGGGCAACTTCCACAAACGTTTCACCGAGGTCCGGAAATCGTTGTACTTCCCCCTTTAAACTAAGATGCTTAGGAATTAGATTGTAAGTTTTTTTTTTTTTTTTTGGCAATAGCTAAATCTGTGCACCCTAAGCATCCCAAACTAATGGTGATGTGTGGCATTTTTTTCACTGAAACGCGAGTAAACATTGTGACACAACCCCAAGAGCATTATGTTCTAAAACGTTTTCTGGAGTTTAAACTTTTATTATTCTTGTATTTTAACTGCATCTGCCTTCAGCATAACGCTACATTATAACAAAGGCTCAATCTCCTCTTTCAACTGCTCACTGAAGAATTTGGTGTGTAAAGAAATGCTGCATGGGGCAGAAATTCAGTCCGATTGTATAAAGGCCATATTCCCTCCAGTGAAAGGAAAAGAGTACACTGCACTTAAGGGACTACACTACCCAGGAGGGTCAACTTTTGAACCCCCAGCTTGGAATGAATGGTATTACCAGCTGAGTCTGCTACTTATATTAAAGGGTGCAGAAGAAATTTCAGATCTGTACATTAATTGTGAAGAAAATTATGGCACTTTCTCTTAGGGGTACATCAACATTGCTTTGTTTATCTATCATTATAAACCAATTAAAATACCCAGCACTTTTCTTTGCTAGATGCAAAGCAAAACTTCTGAAGAGTGCAGCCGTATAAATATTTTTTTCTCAAAACTAATCTATTTTTTTAAAAACATTGTTTTGCAAAATTAAGTAAATTATTGGTCTTCTGTGTCTCGTAGAAAATGTTAAGAGTTTTATAAGCCATTTTATAAAGTAAGATGCTAATTTCACAGCCACACTAAATTTCAGACATGAAAAGTCTTTTTTGCTCCTA
>JAZHYW010055060.1:0-38598 GCA_037355805.1 Ixodes ricinus | reverse complement strand
AACTTTCTCGGTATTTGTCAAATTGGGTAGTGTAGTCGTCGTGGCCTAGGAGCATCTCTCTCCCACGCAGCTTTCGGAACTTTAGTTTTTGAAAGAAACAAATATTTTCGTTTTTATATGGTTTTGAGAAAGAAGAGAGTACATTGGGTTGCAGGAAAGTTATCTTCAGCTCCTGCAGTTTCTCTCTTCAACATTAAAATTAATTGACTATTTTGTTTTGTGCAGCTGCTGGGCCATGGGAAGCATATTTCCCACCTTGGTATCTATTTTGTGCTTTGCGGTAAAAATCATAACTCGGCAAAGTGCTCTTATTCAAGTACTTTCACGGAAAAGAGCAAAACGGTTCGCCACAGGGCCTACAAAAAAGTCGCCCATGAAAGGGGTAAAGGCCGACGTACAATCTCGGTTTTCTGCAGGGAAGATAACCCTCTTAACGCTTCCCTTCTCCTAAGCTGCGAGGGGAGCCAAGTTGGGGCAACGAAAAAAGTGGAGAGGATTTAGGAAAGGAGGAGGCGGGCAAAAGTGGAAAACAGGAAGTGTACGTCGGCCTTCAAACATACCTAACCCGGAAACGTGCTTCTCTGCACACACACCTCGTTTGAGGGAAAGCGGGCATACACAAGCAGTAGTCCCATACAACTGAAGTTGCCGGAGCGGCAACCTTACAATCAAATGAGCTTTCTCGTAATTAAAGAACATTTTTAAAATCCTTCCTAAAGCCTTAGAGCACCGATTTTGCTCACAAATGATTTATGCTGATAAAAGAGTTCAAAATCAGGTATTCTTTGCTGATAATACAATTAATGCAATGGTGCAAGCGAGCTGGACAAGAATGACGATCATAATCCCTGGAGAAAGGAAACAAAGGGGGACAGAAGAGATTTGTGCTTGCCCTTAGTCCCCCTTGTTTCCCTTTTGCAGGGATTATTATCGTCGTTAGTCTCTGCTAGAGCCGCTGAATAACGTATCCTTCAGAGTAACAATATTCAGACATCATGCTTCCTAAAATCATTGGTGCCATTTACCTTAAGCTTTATTTGAAATCGCTGAAAACGCCTCTTTCGTTCTCCTAGAATACTGAACCAGTTTGCGACCCCCTGAGCTTCTTGACACCGCATCTGCAAAGCTCGGAAATCCGTAATTATCGAATCGTAACCATCACCAAATGCGCCCCTTCTGCACCTGCGTCAGCCAAAACGTCGGCACCCGACATAAAATCAAGGATGGGTACGCCGATACTGTGAGCGTTGCTTGTTAAGTAGCTCATAATCTCTGCTATACAAGCCTCCAGTTTAAAAAAAGAAATGGCGTTTTAATTTATCATTTACCTTTCCGTCAGCTATATTATTTCTCAGGTAATCATAAATGAGAGATGATTATTCCTTCTGCTGAGAGTCATTCTATACCTTGTATCACTTTAAATGACGCCACAATCCGATGGAGCAAACTAAGCAGCCCCAAAAGTGCTTCGTCATGGCGCTCGTTTGTCTCTGTTGTGTTCTTATCACCGGCTGAATTAATCAACGCAGAAAAAAATTGGCAGCGACGTTTACCTACAAAGTCTATAATGCACGAAAGGCATTGTAGGGAATCGATGTGTCACGTGACTCATATTTTCCTGCTAAATTTAGCGGGGAACCTGAACGGTTGTATGGGTGACGTGACGTCGATTTTCCCCCGCTAAATCTAGCGGGAAAACTGGATCGGTGTCCGCGTGACGAGACGCGAAGTTTCCCGCTAAATTTAGCGGGTAACTGAAGCGGTGTATAGGTCACGCGACGTCGATTTCCCGCCAAATTTAGCGGCCAAATTGAATCGACGTTTCGGCCGCGAGAAGTGAATTTTCCCGCTAAATTTAGCGGGCAAACTGAGGTGGCGCATAGGTCACGTGCCCTTCACTTTCCCGAAGGTGTATAGGTCATGTCACGTCACGTGACGCCACGTTTCCGGAACGTTTAGCGGGGAAACGAAATTTGTGTCTGTGTCGCGTGTCGTCAATTTTTCCGCTAAATTTAGCGGGGAAACTGAATTCGCGTATAGGTCTCGTGGTATCAATTTCCCCGCTAAATTTCATGGGAATTGCACGGACGGACGGACGGACGGACTGACAAAATTGTTGGGATTGGGGGATAGCGGTAAAAAGCATTTCACGCCTTAAAAGAGAATGATTGTGGCGATTCGCAGTGCGTGGTTGGTTTAGTCGGCGATTACAAACGAACGTAGATGACAAGCGCCGATACAATGTACAGCGCTCAACTATCTTAAACAGAACACACGATCTCTGTCTTTTTTTTATTTATATAGGAGCACTTATCCTGGCGGCAGCCGAACCGCAAATTTGTAATGTAGCACTCAAAAAAAGAAATCCTGACGTGCTACGTTAAGGAGCTGTCGTTCAGTTTCATCCAGGATAGCACTGCCACGAGTAAACACGCAGTTTCGGTGTTCCGTAAAAGTTTGGTGAGAACCGCATGTTGGCCGTCGCGCTGATCGGCTCCGTCGGATCGAGCCAAAAGTGAAATGGAGTAAAGGCACATTTTTATAAGAATGAGCAACAAAAGTAATCAATATTCATTCGTTCGTTCCCACCTTCTCATCCTCCCACAGAGTACGTCCAAAAAGGTGTTAGGTTTATTTCGTTTCATTTATTTCATTCCATCTAAAGCGTCCAGAGGGCATTCTTGCAGGAAAAACTCAAGCGTGTTCTACTGATGTTATATATTTCGAAATAATCCTGAGTTCAATCAACTTCGTTGCCATACAACGATAACTCTGAGTGCGAGGTGAGATAAAAAGGTGCGTCTGCGTAACGTGGACGTTTAAACTTATCCCGAGCCAAATACCAATCGAGTTACTTGCCAAGGAGATTAGGCCCGAGGCTCTTCTGTCGACATGGGGCTTGCGCCGTTTCGCCGCTTCCTCAATTCTTTTGATCTGAAGAGCCTTTGAAGTTCCGGTATAAAACGGGTTTAAAGTTCTTTTTTTACTTAACGCGCCGTACTGCACCCATTAAGAAAGTATTTTATCCCGCCTTCCAGCACAACCTATGACTACAATGCAAGAAGTAATATACATGGGGGAAGGCGCTCTTTCTTGTAACGCATGCAAGTAAATTTAATGATTGCTAGGCATTAATAAAGTTTCCTAGATAATTGCTTTCAAAGACGATAGAGCAACAGTATTTAAAAGACGATTGCAAGCAGCTACGCTTTAAAATCTAGTCTGGCCACAGCGGATAGAAAATGCTCTGTTTTTGCACCAATCTGGCAACCCTTGGCAAGCCTTGGCAAGGCTTGAGTATCAGACAATCTACACACGCAAGCAGCAATATGGCGGCGCCCAGATGCCGTGCTTGCAAACGTCTATAGTTAGTGACAAACTGGGCATTCTGGATGTGCTCCGCGCATGACCCATGTGCGACGAGTTCGAATCTACATCACCAGTTGAAGGTAAAATCGTTTCTTGCGTCATCCGGTTTTCGTCATCAGACTCAGGTGGGAACGATGCTCGGAGCTGATCGACCGCAACAAGATCGTCGCGTGGCAGAAAAGATGCATGCCAGATATCGTATAAAACAAAGGAATCGCCTGGCTTAGACAGTCCTTCAAATGCAGTGTAGGGTGCGATATCACTAATACCCGGTTCCTACCCCTACGCAGCCTCCATTCCTTCTCACCGAGAAGAGAGGAAAAGAGGAGTGTCATGGCACCGCTTACATCATCAACCATCCCACACACACCACTATGCGCAGAGCAATCTCATTGGGCGAGCGCGTTATGACGTCGGATCAATAGCTGGGCTTGTTTGCTGACACTCTCTCCGATGGCCTTGCTCCGGTGCGACCAACACGAACGCGAAATAGAAAGGTCCGCTCAGCCCTGCCATATCTATCTGCTATCACGTGGAAAGTGCCGAACTAATTTTTATGATTCTGTCCGTACAACGGAGTCCTCATGAAGACGAGAAGGCGACTGTCTATTTACTGTTTACGCCCCACGACGCCCTCTATGTGTAGTTGAATATATCATTCACTGTTTACCTAGATTAGCGTGTGACCTATTGCGACGAGGAGATGTAGAAAATATTCCCGTTTTGCATGAATATATACGGCTTTTGCCAAATTTGGCAAATTTGGCAAATTTCCGTCACCTGGTTCACCAGTTGCAGCTGGTAACGATGGTATCGGTGTGCACCAGGGTCAGAATCGCCACGGTAACAAAGCACTTTCAGGTAGGCGTGAAGGAACCGCACTTGTCTCCAGCTCTCAGACCTCATGATCTTAAAGATGCGCTTGGAGTGCCCACGAGAAGGT
The DNA here is from genome assembly GCA_037355805.1 of Ixodes ricinus. Taxonomy (NCBI): domain Eukaryota; kingdom Metazoa; phylum Arthropoda; class Arachnida; order Ixodida; family Ixodidae; genus Ixodes; species Ixodes ricinus. The sequence continues at coordinate 34,286 of JAZHYW010055060.1, read as the reverse complement.
GGATGACATCAGAAGTGGCCCTCAACGTCCGCAGGAACTATGCCGTTCTTGATGCAAAGCGAAATAAATCTTGCCTGGCACGTCGACACAGCAATGAGGTTCACGCATGTGGTGACTTGGTTAGTGTTGTGGTTAAAACACGTAAAAGACTACGCATGCCAGTTTCGGCCGGCAGGTGGAGCAACTGGTTGCTGCTGTATTTCCCATATCGTTGTTGGTACCTGTCGCAGAGTCGCTTCTTAAGAAAGTGAGGGAGGGCCACAGTGTAAAAAAGGTAGGCCAAGCAAGAGACCGATAGTCATTCCCTACCTTCATAAAATATTCCACGATCTCAAACAAGTGGCCCAGAGATACGACGTGCCTATGGTATTCTTACAAACTCGCGCAATTGTGCCCAAGATTTACCAACAAATGTGGATCAAGGCGCATTTGCTCAGTCAAACATAGAAACGAATATGTGTTATGTAAGATGGGCGTCGTGTATAGATTCCGCTGACGTGCGGCACTGTATACGTTGGCCAAACGGGCCGATGAATAAATGAAAGATTGCGTGAGCATGCTTGGTCTCTGCTGTCCACAGCTGGGGGCACTTGCCACTTCATTGTGCAGGATGTGGATGCCAGCCTGACTTCCATCACGTCACGATTGCTGGAAGGGGGAGATCAGATCACTAGGGAAATTTTAGAGGCCTACACGATCATAAAAGAAGGAACTGGGCAATGTGTAAGCCAAACATCGGTACTCCTTCAAAGCAAAGGGATCTGTTACCTGGAAACGTGCTGAATTGGCCATGAATGTGTGGAATGCTGTTGTTTACTTCGGGGTAAATTTTCAATAAAAACTTCAGTGGAGAGTAAGCGCTTGTCCTGTGTACACCTTCTACTTCGTCTTCATTTCTTGTGCGCTATGTCGAATCTTCTGATCCCTTTTACAATATTTGATGCTACGATTGTGTGAAGATACCTCCCCCTGCGTTCCGAAACAGTAAGTGCGTCGCTAACGCTGGCCATTGGGGATGCAGCAGCCGCCGCCATCTTTTCCGCGCCTTTGGGGCAGTAAATAGCTATGCTCCGTTTCACTTTAAAGGCCTGTTCACACATGCAGCGGAGCGCTACAAGCATAGCGCTGACCTCGCGCTAAGCGCGTGCTGACGGGAGCGTTCACCAGCTTTGCATCGCACCGTCAAAACTGTTGCTCATGGCAGACGATAAGTAGCTGACGACACGTGAGCAGCGCTACATCAGCGCTTCGCTTCATGTGAGAACCGGCCTTAAATGTCAGCCTAGCAGAAGCTACAAGAGCGAGCTCAGGACTTTCAGTGTCCCCGCCAAACTCGCGCGCTCGTGCAGTACAAGCACAGTTCAGGGTCACATGATCGCGCTTGTAGCATCGGCTGCGTCTGGACTTAAGCTGGAACGAAGTATAGTAAAAAAGGTAGTAACCGTCAGAAGAATGTAGTAACGGCTGCATTTACTAACTATTTACAATCTGTCACGCGTTTGAAGTAGTAAATAGTTAGTGAAAGGTAGTAACGGTCATAAAAAAGTAGCAACTTCTTCAGTTACTAGCTTTTCACTACCTTTTCTAAGGAGTGCACTAAGCGTTGCCATTAGAGCTCGACGTCCTGACGCCCCCGCGTGCTGTCGTCTCCTCCTTTTCCCTCAGTTTCCCGGCGCATAGAGCTGACTGATATGGCCCCTTGCGTTCTGTTACTCTCGCAGTGTTCACGCATATCCGCTATGTTGACACAAGCTGAGACATTCAAAACACTGCCAGAGAGCCATTCCTTCGGATAACATTTTATTTATTTCATGCACGCGGGCGGCATTCATTGTCTCTTTGCTGGTTTACTGCCATGCCCCAAATTTGTATTTTACTCACTTAATGCTTCGGGTACTAAATAATCATATCTATATGTGTACGACGTTAGGTAACAAAGTTCACTACAAAGTTTTGCCAATTCTCTCGGGTTTCGATCCTTGGTTAATACTCGCATCCTATCGTTTTGTGGTATTTGTGGAAACTCGTATCTCTCCAGTTGGTCCAACTTTATCCTTTAATTCAAGTACCGCTATGTCAGCCTCCCTCCCCCCCCCCCCCCCGACCCTGGTACTTTTAGTATATTTATGGCAACGCTGTATTGCCCTGTTTAAAATGAAATATAGACTATGGAAAAACAGGAGGACGCAAAGAAAGCGAACCAAGTTTCCGACCGAAGTGAATTGCTTCGGCGCAAAGCTTATAAACCCGACTCGCAATTTCCGTGATCGATGGTCACTTTCTCGGTGGCGAGAGAGAGAAACTAAGGAAGAAAGGGTGAGAGAAAAAAGAACTAGGGTGGTAGGAAGGAAAAATGGGGAAAGAGGGGAAAAAAGCACTGGTAATAAATGAACCGCGCCATCAACTTCTCCCCTCCGTATATAAATACGCCAGAGGCTCGATAAGTTCTAGCCTTGGCTTGGTTTGGCTTTAGATCGCGGTAATTAAACGTTGCGAGCCGACACTGCCTTCCTTCTATTTTACTGTACTTTTCTCTTATAAGGACCGTCGTAATAAAATAAAAGAACCGAGTACCACATACAAAACAGTGGACAGAAAAAAAGATCTGGAACAAGAGAACTAATGTGAATGGGACTTACTTTCTTCTATTCGTTTCATACTCCCGTTATATTTACTTTCGTGTTTATAGGTCATTCCTATACGTTCCTAATCTCTGCTTTTTCCTTGTTCTTTGCGGAGACGGTGTTTGTTTAGATTGTTGCGTTATCAATGGTTTGCGCGCGTTTTATTGTGTGTTCGCGTAATTTACAGTGTGAACGACGAAAACATAAAAGATAAACAGAACACTACAATGGTAAGTTAAACAAAATACGAGCGAAACCCGAAAAACAAAAAAAAAAAAACTAAAGAGAAATGTAAGTTGGGCCGCCGAAATAGCCTGGCTAGGGGAGATGCCGTACACTGGGGCTTCAATTGTTTCGACGTGTGCAAGACAAACGGTTCCAGACTCGGAGTCATTTTGGCCGTCTTCGTCTTTTACTCGGTATAATATTCATCGATATCGTTTTTTTATTTTTTTTTTATTTTGGGGTGAGAATAACTGTATAGCGGAACCCGAGGTACTTGCGGAAAGTGTGGGCTTGCCACGAAATCACGTGCACTTTTGTTTAATCTATTTATTCTTATGTGTGTATCGCGTTTTCTTTCTTCTTTGTTTTAAATACTTTATTTTCTTTACCTGTTCTTTTCTTCACTCAGATTGGAATGGGAATATATATTGAAACAAATAATTCGCAGAAATCGTGTTAAATAACAAAACAAAACAAAAATGAGTGAAGCGAGTGCAAGAAAGGGAAAGGGGAAGACCGCTTTGGCTTAGTGGGAGGGAAAGTCTCTCAGTATTGACGGCTCGGGAGAAAAATGAATTCCTGGAAGGAGCCCGCAATGAAGGCAAAAAGAGCGCCAGGAGAACTGCGAATAAACTGGACTGGATAATAAGTAAATACACGAAAAACAAAAGTGGCAGGCAACTGGGAGAATAGAAGCCGACAAACCTCCGCAGAAAGTCTTTGTACTTCGTCTCGAAGTAGCGGCAAGTTTGATAAATGGAATATCAAACGAAAGGAACAAACTAAGAGCAGAGCTGTTTTCGTTCGCCGGGTCTGCTAAATAAGAGAGCGGAGCGAGTCGAAATGAGGGAATTAGAAGAAGGTATACAAAGTCGCTGATGATGAAAAATAAAAAAAGTAAAAAATACATTCTTACGAAATGGGATTTATACCGCCCATCCAGTTCATGCATGAATGAATGTTATTACGAACGAATCCTCTCTGAACTTGGATGTGTTCCGCACGTTGGTGTTTGTATGGTTCTTATCATATCGTGAGTTGCAATGAGAAGGACATAAAATTATTTTGAATGTTTAGCTTAGATTTATTTCAATAATGCAGTGTTTCGTGTCTGTCCTTGTTTTTTTGACCCCTCGCTCCAGGGTTATCATGTCGATTTTAAACCAGCTCGCCTGCCTACTCGCTTTAATTTCAAGTTTCCTGTTAGTTTTTCCAAAGTTTATGGTCAAAATAGTTCGTGCAATGTTTAAAACAAAGCCGCAGGAACTGGGTACTCTAGATTCGTTTGTCATTTTGTTCTTGATAATTGTTTATATTACGATTTAGGTCGGTAAGCCCTTTGTAACATGGCTAACATATTTTCCCGTGCCTGAAATGGGCGTTTCTTTTATGTAAATCACTGGAATGGAGGAGAAGGAAGCTAGGCCGTAACAGATAATGAGAAACCTTGCCTTACTTGCGGCGTTGTGCCTTTTAGCACTCTGTTCCATGCTTGCACAATACAACATCTAAGAAGCTTAATCTGAGAATCGTCACAAATTCAATTTCATTTTTCTGCGGGCGAATCGTCAAGATGGTAGGATTTTTTTTGTTGTTTTACTGCGTTAGCTTTTGTGGTAGGACAGTTAGACTAACTTCAAGTGAAAAACTGACATGGAGATTTTCTCGAGAGTCTTAGTTAAGAAGAAAATTAGACTCAACAAAAGATCAGTCATAATTGCGAGTGGAAACACATGAGCCGCTATCTAAAATTCTTCGGAGCTGGCTATGATTGGCTTTACATACTATCCCATAAAATGTGCCACTCTTCGAAACATAAAATATATACTTATAAGAGACAGGGTTACTCAACCGTAATTGGATGCATTTTTGTGCGACTTGCAGCAAAATATGCAGTATGGCGGTCACCCCTCACCCGACATCAAGGTGTGAAGGAAATTGTTTTGACCTAAACTTAAGTAACAGTGGACCTGCAGTTGATATATTCACTTCAAGATCCCAATATTTTGTTTGTGTGTGTGTATGTGTGTTTGTGTTTTATATAACAAGAATACAATGTACCATATAAGATTAATTAATTTATTATTTTTTTAAAGTCATCTTCAATTAAAACGAGGTCAGTTTTGTCTTAAAGTTATATGCGCCTTCTTTTCCGTATGCAACTGCGAACTGTTTTATTACATTGCTCTTGTTACCGCATTCTCTATATGTGCCCCCGATATTTGATTGCCTGATGCACTTTCAATGTACCGAACATGTGAACTTCTTTAAGCTAACACGTACGGTCGGCACCAAAAGAGTTTTATCATAAGTGATTGAGAGTCTGAACGATTAAATCACGCCAAGAGGCACTGCACTGTCACAGGTACACCGAGAACAAGAGTGGTTGTGTCGTTCCGACCGCCCAACCTCGGCCGTGATTCGGGAGAGAGTGATTATTTGCAGACCGGTTTTGCTATATTTATGCTGCCATACAGGTTATTGTCAGTTCAGCATATTTAAATCTGATGTTATGCTCTGAATTGAGAAAACAAAATATATTTTCTCCTTTTAGCGGACAAACAAAAAGAAACTTCGAGTTCACGGCATGCAGGGCCAGCGAAAACCTGAGTCAGACAAGCAGCTTTACGAAGGCGCGCTATGGGAACGGCTGGTCATTGCCGACCTTCCGCGTTCTCTAAAGATGGCACTCGCCTGGTAGTGTCCTTCGTGCTGTACTTTAGCGATTGCAGCACGACATGTCGCCCTTTCATTGGCACGGCAATCTCTCGTCATTGCTATTTTCATATAGTACCGACTAAACATGGCAATCATGTCTCATTAATGTGGAGAACGTTAATATGGATACCCCGCTAGATGGACACCATTTTCGGGAATAAAAAAGAGAGAATACATGCATTTTTGTCTCGCTAATATGGACAACTCATATTATAAACGATCATTTTGGGGAACGGAAGTGTCCATATAAACGAGACATCACTGTGTATACGTGAATTTGAAAACTAGCTTTTCGTAATATTTATTGAAGTTTTTCTTGCTCTGCAAGATGAAAGGTAAGACTAGAAATAGACCATGTAATGTAGTGCTTAAACGTAGTGATATAAGACTTACTGTCGAAATTCACAAAATTCACTCCGATTAAGGAGCCCGTCCACATCCCCAAGGAAGGCGCGAGGACCGGCGCTGGCCATTCGCGACGACGGATGGGCGGCCTTCGCGTCTTCCTTGAGGAAGTGGAGGGGAGCGTCAATTGGATTGAGCTTTATGAATTCCGCGGTTACTTCTCATTGATGAAAGTGAGAAAAAAAAGATATAATGCAGGCAAGCTGGTAAATTAGTTTTATAATCATAAACCCGAAACTGGGAACAAATAATAAAATACGGTAATAAATACAGTGTGCATAGTTGTCTGATTTTTTCTTGGTTTCAAGTCTCGGGGTTATCGTTCTGAAGTTCCTTCCTATTTTGGTACTTCTACTATATTTTGATAAATGTCAATGTTTATTTGTTATCATAAACTTAGTTGTAATGAATTTGCCACGGAAGCAACAGTAACGGGTAAAGACATGGAATTAATAGCTTCACAACTGAACTTTATCATCGACTTCAATACCAATCTTGAGTATTGCTGATGAAAAGCTATATTCGTCAGAATTTAGGCAATCACAGGATTTAAAAATAGTCCTCGCTCACCCCTTGGCTCTTTTCCACGACGCTTCGCAAACCTGTACAAAGTAACAACGGTAGAACAAGATAAATTTAAGGTCTTTTACGTTTTTCATTTCTTGAGTAGTGAAACATTACCTGTGACAAACGCACTGTGGAAAAAAAAGTAAATAAATGACCGTGCGTTGTTCTCATTTGATACACGGCTAATGCGTTTTTTTTCTTTTAGATTTTCTTACGTTTACGTTATTCTTGGCTGGTTAGCATGCTCGCTCAAATATGGAAGGTATTTTCGAGCGATACCACCATCAGGTCAAACACCACTATCCGGTCAGAACCGGATGGTCGTGTCCTTTTATTGGAGTATTTTATGGAACCGTTTTTGCATATCCGGTTCGGTACAATGTGCCCTCCGATACGAACTGCGCATGTGCGAGTCTTCTGCGGTAGCGCATGCGCAGTTTGTACCGGAGGGCCCATCGTACCGTATCGGATCTGCAAAAACGGTTCCCTAAAACTCGCCAATAAATTTACTTTTCACTGTGTGATATGGTTCATAGGATGTCGATGTGACAGGCTGGCAGCACTTGCCAGTGCCGGAACAGTGTAAAATGTCTGAATTACTTTTAAAAAAATCTTTTATATTTTAGAATTTATGAAGCCTGAGAAATTTGGAACTTGGTGTATCTGTCTAGGAGCCTATACTGATTTCAGTTCAGAGTAACTTAACTCTTAATTTTTTTCGTAATTTAAAGCTGAGTAGCAGGTTGCTGCGTGTTTTTTGTTTCTAAAATTATTACGTCTCATTAGTACAATAACCGGAAACAAGTGGTCACGAATAATTTAAACGATGCCTTCTATAGCTGTTGATAAAGGCAACAAAAATTATCACTTGTTACTCTAGTCATAGAATTGCACCATTCACAAAACTTTACATTGACCTGCATTTGATTTTATATCCATCAAACCATAAGGTCGTTAATAAACGTGAGTTCTAAATTACAATACGTCAGTGCCAATTGTAGGATACAACGGCATCACTGCTCACGTCAAACATTATCTCAGTTCAGAATATTATTCAATTTAAACGGGGCTTAGGAGGGGAGGGGAGGGGGCAGAGATGCAACAACGAAACTCGCCGAAGCTTTGCGCTTCCTCGTTCACGTTTTAAACAAAAACATAACAAAACAAAACGATAAAACGTACGACCGCGTTGGCCCAGAAGCGAGCAATCCCCGCTTGGCCAATCTGCGATCTTCAGGCTCATTTGGAACAGATTCTAATGAAAGACGCTGCAGTAGATAACAGCGGCGCACGGACGGGGCCAGAGAGAAAATGAACAAGACATCCTCCGTAAAGCTGCAGCCAGTTCGAGCCAGAGAAAACGAGCATCGGGAGCACAAAAGCGGCGCTGCCACCATTCGATCAAAAGTTTAATTGTGTCGAGCATCGCCGCCACTATCGCCTCCCCAAAACTCCCACGCCCTGATACAGGGAGGGAAAATAACTTCGAAAAAGGAGAGAAAGAAAAAGACAGGGAGGAAAAGCGTCGGCGAGAGGGTAAAGGAGGTTAACTCAAGCTGTAGAGCATTCAACCCAATCATGGAGCTAATGAAGATTAATGAACGCCGGCAAGCCCCGACTGTTGCGCTGGTGAATTTTTGGCGGGGCCTTGCCGTCGCTGCGCGGCGGGTTTACCAGGAAGAGGAGAATTAACGGAGAGAGTTAAAATGCGAGGGAGAGGGAAGCGTTAAACGCTGTCGCTTTGTGAAAAATTTGCGTTGTGACCCCCACTCTCTTCCTTCGTGTCGTGTCCCTTTTTCCTCTTTGTGACAATCGGGGTGCCATAATACGCTGCGGAGATAGTCGCAAGTACGAACGTAGGTTTCATCTTAGCTTACAAAAAAAAAACCTGTACTTCTTTTTTTGTTTTGTTTTGTAGCCCGAGTTGTTTGCAGATATACACAAATATCCTGTGTTGTCAGCGTATACTCTCATGTGACGTGACGAGAAAGCACTCTTTCGTTACAGAAAAGTAAGCCTAAGCCGAGCTGCTTCGTTCACTGTTTCAAAGTCGTTCATGGTTGTGTCTTAAGTAGGTACTTCAATTGGTTCTGTTAGATATTTATTTTACGTAAATAACAAGCGCGACTTGAAAGCGCGTGCTCCGTAATGTCATTGGCAACGTCTCAATAAAAATGGGAGAGTCGGTGGCCGAACTTGTTAATGGGCCGCAGCTTGGAACGCGTGGAGCGAAAGCTCGCGCAGCAAGCCCCAGGGGTCCTAGGTCCGTCTCCCCACTTCTGCGCGTTTTGATCTGGATGAGCATCGTACCGGCGTGCGTTCGTGTATCTTTCCTGCTTGGTGAACGTTAAAAACTCCAGGGTAGCTGTTGTACTGCACTAGATAAATTACTCATCTACAGCTGAGACACCAGACGTGCTTTGGGGCTGACTAACTTCCGGTTGTCTAAATATGCACACCGCGCAATTACTCTTTCAATAAATATTGCGCATCACTTTTTTCTACCCTAATGTGCGCTTTACATGAAGCACATGAAGTTCATGTGGACTACATCTTCGGATTCGCCTTAGGTAGGAGCACTGTTAGCAAATACGATATAGCTTCGCCAATACTGGAAACTCCTCCGACAACCTACGGGAGCGGCGGCGAACCAGAGCCGTTTATTGAGAGAGTTTGGCCATACATTGGTTTGAATAGGCGAGCATCTCGGGGCCAACCACAGGCCGCGAAACAGCCCCTAGCGGTGGTCGTGTGCTCTGAATTTGTGACACGACTATACTTCGTTTCACCTTATGTGCGAGCGAAGGCAAAACTGGAAGCGCGAGCACGGAAGCTCCGTGCGTTCAGGCTTTGCTCGAGCGCGCGAGCTGGGGAGAAATGCAAAAAGCGCTGGTCTCGCGCCTCATAGTTTTGGCTTCGCTCGCGGATAAAGTGAAACGAAGTATAATTTGAGAGCCGTGCCGAGCGGGACTCCGCGTCTCAAGACGCTCGCGCACCCCACCCTTCGCACTGCTTTCTTTCAGCCAGTCTCAGGACGCTGTTCTAGCAGTGCAGACAAAGGCGTGGGCACGAGCGCGTGGCTTTGGAAAGTGCCTCCTATGCACGAGGTCTCGTGCAAACAAAAGCGTTTCGCTGAGCTAGGGCTCACGCGCCTGTGCCTTTGTCTTCACTGCAGACATTTGTGAGATGGAGTAGAGGTCTCCTGATTGGTCGACGCTGTGTCACAAATTTAGTTTACGCTCTAAGCGTGGGGGGAATATTCGGCGCTGGCGGCGGCCTTTTCCGCCTATTGTCCAAACTCTAATATACGGCTCTGCGGCGAACGTGACAGTGGCGCCTCTAGCGGACTCGGAGTCTACGGAAGCAGACGACGCAATGGAAAAGTATAGGCTCCGCGACGTCTTCGAGCTTTGCGTGCCCCGTTTCGTCATCCCAACAGCAGAATATTTTTATTACGGCCAGTCCGCTTGCAAAGCGGAATCCACTGATCGCAACTGCAACGGCAAACAAATAGCAACGCGCACATAAACAAAGATAGAGCAGTTTGTTTAGAGGTCTCAAACACCACTCAGGGGATCACGCGCCTTTGAAGCGCATCAGAGAAGCGGAAAACAGGCGTTTAGCTACTCGAACTACGTCGTAAGAGGTTACTGTTTATCCGTTACAAAGTGCGTTGTCACAATTTCTTACCTGAATAGGTGATTATTAAAACGTGCGCAAACAACATGTTAAAATTACCAGAGAAAGCGCACCAGCCTCTGCAGCATTACAAAAACAAAAAAGTAACGAGAAAAATGACCGTGCAGACACTTTCCGAACTATGCAGAAAAGATGGGGTCCTCATCCCAGACGAAAATAAAAAGAAATGGGGAAAAGTCTCGAACAACGGCGAACGAAACAAAGAAGCTAGCAGACGATACAAAGATACAAATCACCCAGCAAAGACCTGCTTCAACGACGACGATCGCACGGGGCGTCGGTAGGAGCATTGAAAATTAGCAGGTGGTGCTCGCCGTTAATGTTTACCACAAAAAAAAGCAAAAGAAAATAACAACACAGTTGCAGACGGCCCTCAAAATGTCCGGGCATGGCGTAGCAGACGAACCGGTGGTATTAAGCGACGAAGCGAAGGAAAGAAAGTAAAAACTAAGCCGAACAAGACAAAGCAAAATACGCGACGGTTCGAACCTCAAGTAAACACAAGACATAAAAGAGCAAACAAAAAACATAAACGCAGGAGGAAGAAAGACCGCGGCGGCGTAGCATCGCCTCAAACATAACAAGAAAGTTGACTTTGAAAAATGGAAGGAAATGCACGACCGTCCAACGGGTGCTTTTTTTTTTTTGTAACTCCGCTTTTATTAGTTTTAGCAATAGCTTCAGCTTTGCATGTGCACAATCGACTTCTTCCAGAACATACTGACATCGCAGTAACGTACGTGGTTCGAAATTGCCTTTTGCTTCTTGATCCAGAGACGATCGGGATTAGCCAGCTCACGTATTCGACGAAAAGGTTTTAAGCAATACATTCATGAAAAATCGGAATTGCACCAACAAAACGAATTGATCGATATGAACAGTAAAGTTGAAACGTAGCAATGTTCTAAAACTTTTTTACATTGCCCCTTTTCAAGAAACGGGGCTAAGGTACATGCGTGTTTTGCCTGGCTTACGTCAATTCTCACAGAGTGTTTTCTTCAGGAGAGCCCGATAATTGCACCCTACAAGCTGTAACATCTTTCCCACGCGAAGAAAATGTGCTTGACTCATGAGGTGGCACCTATTTTTTAACATTCAAAGCAGCGAATACCGGTGACAATTTTTTTTCCATGGGTCACCTCGCACGGAGATAGGCAAAACCAATGCGTTGTGGAGAATTCGTCTGCAAGCGGAGACTCCGAGCTCGCCAGGGCCGCTGCGATCACTTTTCGCCCGCGATCCGCGGGAGTTGCCAGTATTGGCTTACATGGTATTTGCTGTTAGTCTAGGGGCCCTAAACTCGTCTTACAAAAACTCGGAGCAGAAAGTTCGCGGGTGTGCCAATTGGACGTCGGCGAAAAAAGCGGGAAGTCATCGTCGTGATAGGCCAATCGGTGCGCTCTGTCAGCTTCGGCCCAAACTTTGTGTTTAACGAGTTCAGGGGCCTAGGAGGCCCTCAAACACGTTACACCCAAACTCAAACCGCAACGTCATGGCGCGCTCTTTACGTTTGGTTGGGCTAGACGCCAATATCACGTCCTGGAAAGAGTATGAACGAGGTGACACGGCATTTTCTGTGCCATTTATTTTACTTTATTGGCTCCTACGCTTCGTTTCGCCTTAAGTCCGGAAGCAGACGAAGCTAAATGGAGATGGGACCAAGGAAACAGCCTCGAAAGCGCAAGTACGTCACCGGTCATTTCCCGTACATGATTGGTTCAGCGACGGTGGCACACTTATAGAAACACAACACGAGTTAGTGCGCTCTCGACTCTGGCCGATTTATCTCCTCAGCCCGTAGCGACGCCGCTTCCGTCCGATTTTAGTGAAACGAGACAGTGCCGACTGCGCTCCGACGTGTGTTAAGGGTAGCCCACGACAACTAAAAAAAACACTGCGAAACAAAAATTTTCTCTTTCAGGAAAAAACATAAACGCGACATTTCTCTTTTGTAAAAAAGTTTATTTTTAAGTTTTTACGTCTGTATTCAGCTTGAACACGCGCAAAAAAAAGAACTGAAGCCAGATCGATCAAAATCGTTGATCTGCGTCCGTTTGCTCGAAGGAGGTTAACTTTAACCGCGGTGAAAAGTTAACCGTCCTTCCCTACAAGGTACCCACAAGTACCTAGCCAAGTTTTTGGAGGGCTGGATGAGCGATAGCTTTATGTTTTATTATGGGCAGGTAGGTTATGTAACCTACTGGTTGTAGTGAATATAAGTGGCTTTCGTAGAAAAGTTCCAGAAAAGGGGGATTCAAGAACGAGCGTTACCGAGTTTTCGCGACGCAGCGCGGCATACATTTGAGCTTAAAAAACACATTTTACTGCTTGTGGTACAGATATTGCGCAAGGTAAAACTAAATTAACGGTAAAACTAAATTAACGGTAAAACTAAATTAACCCCTGTTTGGAACATGCCTAAACTTTTGGCTGCCCGAAGTGAAGACAAGCCTCGTTGAAATTTCCTTCAAAGTTGGAAAGAGGACGACGAAGTTCAGTCCTAGAAACGATGAAAAAGAAATGAGCAGTGAAAGGAAGGCGTTACAGCGTCAGCATGGTTGGCCAGCATGTGAGAACTGTACATACAAAGCATCATTATTTGGAAACCGTGTAATTGGGATCCAAAGAAAATAGACCTATTACTAAATTACCCAAGCATCGAGGAGAATGGTGAAAGTGTAAATCGACGCTCCGCGCGCTCTGGCTTTCCTCGTATAAAAGATTCGAAGTAAATAATCATAATAAGGCTTTGACGAACGCGCGTGCAAGGCAAAATTTGTTTTAGGCCTTTGCTTTTAGAACCGTTACTACTGCAGATGTCAGCAAGTGCAGCGCGTGTAAAAACCTCGTAGCATGCAGCTTGGTGCCTGGGAAATTTAGTAAAAGGTCTATATGGGCGTTGTCTGCTTCTGCGTGCTATAAGTACCCGGACGATTGAGTCAAGGCAATCCTATATAGTGTTCCAAAGACGTTGCCATGCCGACAATTACCGCGTTCTATTTAGGCGCACGGTGTAAGATACACTTTTGAGGTAAGGACACGGCGGGGCTCAACGCGCGGCGCAAGGAATCAGGATAGCGTTCGTTCGACGGGCATCCGAAAGGCTGCATCACTCCGCGGCCACCGTGCCCGCGGCTGACAGTGTCGCCGGTAGGCCAAATGGCGAAACTGTGTGAGAGCGAAAAGAATTATCTCGTTGCCATGACACCCCGGTGCCGCAATTCTGCGCTTTGTTTCGAATTGCGACGGAGACATTTGGAACTCCAGTCGCCGTACGCTACATGGAATGAAGATTTAAAAGCCGTGTGCGGCGTTTGACCACGCGTTTGACGCGGCCTTCAAAGCGATGACAATGGGCCGGAGATGCTTCGTTCAGTACTGCAACTCGAGGTCGCCCTAGTTGCAAAGAGAAGGTCAGTCTGATCAAGGTCCCATCTGACCCCACACGTTCTGGAAGCATGGGCTCACGCAGCGCCTCGCAAGCACCGTCCGCATTGGCCCTAAAGATTTTGTTTGCATCACGCATTTCACCAACGACATGATTGTGAAAGGACAATACTTCGCTTTGCTGTAGAGATGTCATCCCCGCGATGTTTTGCCTAGAAAATATAAATCCCAACATTAGGTGTTTAGCGCCTGATGCTCACGAGCCTGAGACCAAGGCAGGGATGAAATCCCAGGAAGCGCCGACACATACCCGCTTAGCCTGTATGAATACCGCGCGAAATGCCTCTGTTTTAGTGTCTTCATAAGACTGCCCTCGCTGCCGTTGAGCCACGAAACTAAGACAAACGACGAATCTATGCCTAAGAACACACACATGCTAGAATTGCCGGGTTCTAAGGAACGCACCACATGCACAATACGACTTTTTAAAAACGCGTTTCCCATAGAAAAGCGCAGGAGACGAGGCCCGCCAACCCACGGGTCGACGAGTCATCTGCCGGCGCCGCTTGAAACCATAGTGAGAGACAGAAAGAGAGAGAGGAAAAAGCGAACTTTATCTGCACTGCGCGAGGAGCGCGCTGTCCTCACCTGAAGAGTATTATCTTACATCGTGATTTAGGCTTAGGAATTGCCAGAATCGAAAGACTATAAAAAAATACGGCGTGGTCATTGTTCATGCTTTGCGATTTAGATGAGGTAAGGCGAAGGGAAAGCCCCCTGCACTATTCATGCGGACTCATGCTTACTCATGCTGATTCCTTGTGACGTTAGTCAGCATTGATGCTGACTAACGCGCCCTACATTGCAGCTACTACGACATATTAGTGCCAAAGCGAGCGACGCTCGCTCGCAGGGGCACCGCCATAGTTTCCTCGCTGTCCTTACACTGCCGGTCATGTGAGCTGAAATTCCCCCTCGTAGGGAAATGCGGTAAACTTTTTACCGCGGTTAAAATTAACAGGCTACAAGCAAACAGGCCCTGGGACGCTAGGCGTATAGGCCAGTCCCGCTACGAGAACCAGCATCCGCACAGCGCTTACGGAGTCGCGTACTTGCGACAGTTGTTTGTTGCAAACTACGTCGGGTGAGTAGATCTTCCTCTAAATACCTCTGTGAACTGAGAACCACTCGCACTCATAAGAACTGACAAGCTCAACGAGCTTTGCTCGTTCAGCACTCCGCAGTGAAAGGCAGCCATGTTCGTTAACGTTTCAACCCAAAGCGGGAGAAACAATCTCAGAATATATTTGAAGACAATAATGACTTTATCTCGATTATTTGCTTCTCAAACATAAAAAAAAACTAGTCGATTAAAACACTATTATGGCACGGAGATACAAATTTGCAACCAACCTTTTACACGTCAATCATCTTTCCAGCCCATGAGAGATGTAAGCACCTTGTAAGAACGGGGCGGGGCTTAACGGGCGGCGGCCTCCACCTTCTGCACCTAAATTGCATCTAACAAAGTAAATATTGAGGAAAAACAGTTTTTTTTCTAGAAACAAAACTTTTTTATTTTTGAAATTAGTGTTTTATATATTTTTTCTGAATTTTTCTTTTCATTGCAGGCTTTTTAAGGAAACTCATGGCGTGGCCATCCCCGAGCATCTAATTATTGCCCCGCAGGCAACGATACTTGCGACGTTAATCAATTGACCCCGTAAGTGACTATGTCACAACATGGCGTCTGGGTCCTATCAAACCGTTGCTAGGGGCGTTGCTATGGACTAATGCATGGAGACGCCAGATGAGGCCAGAGTTTTGCTTACAAGTCAGTAAATAATTTTCTGTAGCGACCTACCTTTCTTTGATATCTAATTATGAAGATGTTCTTGTCAGATAAAATTAGCGCAAACGACAAGAGAAGAGAAAGGTAGGACAGGACAGAGCGCTACTCACAACTGACGTTTTAATAGAAAAAGACAATAAGGAAGTGAAGCATTTTTAACATTAAAAGGAAGAGGAAAACCCATCAAAAATTACGACCGCGCCCTAGGTTGTCTTGATAAAAGAAGAAGAAAAACGCCAAAATCGTGACTTCCTTTGGTCGCTGTACTAAAGGAAGAAGATATAAGAAAAAATCTCGGAAAATAAGCCAGAACATGCAGATGGTGAACCCTTCGTCGGACCTAATGTGAAACACAAGTTAAAATTCTATCTTAATGTACACTACCACACTTCTTGCGGCGTATGGATCATTACTGGTGGAGTTCAAGGTAGTGTAGTTGTGCATGTGCATGTAGTATCTGCGTGTTGTTGATCTTCGGACAGAGCTTCTTCAACTTATCCGGTGCAGATAGCACGACCTCAACATGGAACTTGGAGGCCACCTTCTTTAAGTTATGCGAAATACGATGTATGTATGGCAGGACTGTTGGTCGGTGTTTTCTGTCCCTTTCTTTGTCTCGTTTACCGCGTGAAGTAAGCAAACACTCAGCGACTTCATACACCAGGGAACTCGGGTATCCAGAAGACTTGAGTCTTTGCACTTGGGCATAAAAACTATCACTTGCTGAATGTTCACAAGATTTCTTTAGTGCTGCACTCAAGCAACTGGTAACAATACCGCGTTTTATAAGCTTGGAATGGGCTGAGTCAAACTGTAAAAAGTACTTTCTGGGTTCGTGGTGAGTACATCCAGCATGTATGATCGTGAGTGAACGTCAGCCTGAGGTCTAGGAATTGCAGGACCGCATTCGCTGGTATTCTCAGACGTGAAATTGAGGCCATTTCCTCCTTCCAAGAAGTCTGAACGTATGTTGTTGATTACTTGTGCCTTTTTTGTCATCTGGACAACATGTAAGTAGAACCAAGTAGTCATCCACGTATCGAAAGATACGGGAAATTTGTTTGGTAGACGTTCCTGTTGGCTATATCTCTATCACATTGAGACAAGAAAATGTCGCATAAGATAGGAGCGACACATGACCCTATACATTGTTGCTGTTCTTGTCGTCTCAGTGTCGTACTGCAACGATGAAAGCCATTTCTGAAGTATTACATTCCGCTTTGCTTTGGTAGCAGACGACACGATAGATTTGCTGGCCTCTGTTGCAGCGGGCGTCTTCATTGAATTGCGTCGATAAAAGAGCGACAAAAACAATTGCATCGCCATGGCCGTAGAGGCCTCTGCAGTGTGCGTTTTTTTTCTGTTTTTTTTTGTACTAAATACTAAATTAAAAAGCTAGTTCAAACAGGAGAACATATGAAGAGCACAATGAAAAAACATAACCAGAGGTAGATATGTAAGCATAAACCCAAAAATAAAAAAAAAACGGATAGCGCATGGACACAGGCATACTTCTAAATGCTGTTTTATCATTGAAATGTAAGACTACTGAAAGTTTGAGCTGGATTTTACTCTCACTACCACTTGCATGCAACTAATTTATCAATACTATAGTAATAATATATAAATATAGAGCCATATTTTAAGACATTATGACTGAACACAATATGGGTTTTACGTGCTCTCCTTTGGTTTGGCCCTTTCTTGACATCAAGGCAACTGTCCGAAAGTGCTAGATGTACTCATATTAGGTTTTTTATCCAGTTCTTTCGCGCTTTGGGGTCTTGCGGAAATCTGAAGAAACTGCAAGAATCTTTCTCCACGCGATGGTTACAACCAGGTACGAAGCACCCTGCCATAGCGCGAGTCCGCAAACAAAGTTGGGATCTCAACCGATCGCCTGAAGTGCTTTTCTCACGGGTGCAATGCGATCTTTTAGCAGACGATCATCTTGATCGACGCCCGGACTTTCGATAAACCATATTTTGCATCGCACCTTACTATGAATTCTAATATATGTCTGAAACTCATTATATTTCGAACAAATGCAATATTAGAATATCGTCTTTATTCCCACGATTCAAACGACGGAGCCGACTTTGCCGGCCGGCGTGTGGCAGACGGCATCCTTCTTGCATTCGTCGTCTGCTGCAAGCATCTTCAGGGCCGTAAGTTGCAGTTTTAAATATTTCAGAAACAAACGATTACCGGCACACTTCTGTCGAAACATATATGATATTCAAGCTTTCTATATCTGTGATTTTTAGAAGTTTAAATCCTACTCCTGATTTATGAACGGTCGGTTTTTCGTTGCGAAACGTAGCCACATGTATTTTCTATAACAACGGCCCTAGCAACGGTTTGTTTGGACCCATGACGTCACACTTACGGAGTCAATTGTCCGAGAAAATGCACAAGCGCGAATAAAAAAATTATCCTCACTCTGGCTGTAAAATTAATTTTATTCAAAATCATTCCAAACCAGCGCTGTAATGCATTATTGCATACACAAAGCCTTGGATGATTTGAAAATGGTTCGTCACATTCTCCACTGTCACTCGTTTATCCGACAGAGTCAGTTCACGATCACGCTCAATGCTGTCATCAATTGTGGACGCGGATGAGCGTCCGCCTCCTTCTTTATAGTTGACACTTATGTGTGCTTTCTTAAACTTTTTAGTCTATTCAGACATTTCTTCGCGACAAAACACTTCCTTCATCGTGTGCACAAAGCGTTCGATAAATATCGGCAACCGACACCATAAGAAAAACAATGGTTCCATGAGTTGTGAAAATCATTAGTGGGGGAGCCGTTCTTTCTATCACATAAGTCACAACTGAACCGGCTGAACACGTTCAGATCTACACGTCAGTGACTTAAGAGACAACGACCCCGCACGAAAAGCGCTTATAAGGCACTGCGGCAATCAGAAGTTCTATGGTAAATAACCAGAGTGCGAATACTATATCGAATCACTCTCGTAAAAGTTGTTATATCTTTCTCAACATTTCAACATGAACCGAATATAATAGGTCGCTATTATTATAATAATACCCACGAAGATAGCAGCAAACGACGAAGGCGCGTGTTTAGAACTTTAATTTTGTGCTTCATCAGCAGCTGCGCCAGCAACCCTAACGAATCGGGGCGTTCTTAAACTCCCACAATTGGTTTTGCGAACATCGTAAGCCGTAGAAACTTCGAGAGGGAACTGCTCAGATACTTAGGTCTGAAATCCCCGTGAAAGCGCCAAGCTCACGTGTACGTATGCTCAGCAGTAGTGCGGCATGCGTCCCCTGGTAAATTCTTTCCGAAACACTTAAGAATTTCAGAACGCAGCTCTTAGGCGCCCGTTTCCGGCTTGAGCGGCGTCCCCGTTGTCTTCGGCGTAACGCTTTTTCATGACGCGTCGGCCCGTAACGCGTGCCAAAAAGCGTTACGCCAACGCGTTACGGTTACGCCGGCGTAGCCGTAACGCGTCGGTGTGACGCGTCGCCGTCGGCGTAACCGGGCGGTGCATTATGGGAAACGTCGCATAATGCACCGCGCGGGATGAAGGAGGGAGGAGGGGGAGGAGGTGGAGGCGGGAGATAGAGAGAGGAGGACGAGGAGAGAGAGGGCGGAGAGAAGAGGAAGGGGGAGGAGGGAGGAGGAAGGGAAGAGGGGAGTAGGCGAGGAGCAGAGGAGGGGCAGATGAGGAAGGAGGAGAAGAGGCATACCGTCCCCTCCGTACCCTCCCCTCCTCCTCCTCAAGAGCTGCGCTCTAATTCGGCGTTACACGGAGTTGTAAACGTCTTCCTTTTTTTTCCTGAACTTCCTGTGTAAACAGAAACTATTTTGTGTAAAGCTGTAACTACAGCGAAAAATCCGGCAACACAAAACAACGTGAAATCCGTTCAGTTTCAAAACACATCGTAAATTCAATAAAACAAAAAAGACGAAATTTTTTGTTTTTTGAAGGGGGGATATAATTTTTGTTATTTTCTTTGTACTAAATGTTTTTTGGCAACTGGTGAAATCAGGATGCGTCGCTGTATATCAATATATAGATAACTTACACCCCCCCCTCCCCGCCCCCCTTTAGATAGCATCTCTCGGAACAGCGAGAACAAACCTGATGGTTCCCCAAGAAGAAAGACACGAGACCCCACTCAGCGTAAGAGCAAACGTATGTCGGAATGCGAGCTCTTAAAAGGGTGGGCGGAATACGCCTGTTGTTGAGTTTAAGACCTTTTTGAAAGCGTTAAAGGACCTCTTTATGTGTCTCGGTTTTTAGGGGACTTCGAAGATATCATCGTTTGGATCTCGTGTTTCTCTTAGCGTCTTGCTGTTTCTTGGGGTATTTCTTATATGTGAATATAAAAAAGTGCCTGCCTTTTTGTACTGGAATTTAAAAAAAAAAACGGAAATTAAAGCAGATCTTAGCTTGGTTTTATTTTCCGTTTCTTGACGGCTTGCTGCGTCTCGTACAAAAGTTGGGACAAATTTTCCTGGTAAATGGCGATCTTTGTGCTTACTGGACAGTGGCAGTTTTACTATGTATAAACTGGAGTGACGATAGAGGTTTAAGAAAATAACATTATGACGACGTAATGGTTGCAAAAAATCAAATTGCCTTGTTCATCTTCATCTCCTATGCTTCTCATGAATGTCAGTTATCCCTACTTATAAAATGTGGTGCAAAGTATAAACCCTTTCAAGTGGGAAAGAAACTTTAGGTTCGAGGGTGCTGCATCTTCTGCCATATTAATTGACAGCCTGCTAAACACAGCGCGCGACGAACCCCAAACACCCTATCATCCTTGCGAAACCAATCAAACTATAGCAATAGCCAATAAAAACTAATCTAATCAAAACGCAACAAGTTTGAACATCCTAAATCACGCCCTACGTTTCTGAAGGTGTCGTGGTTACCACAAAAGACCGTTATCGGTTCATCAGTTTTTTCGCGAGCGGCATTAAAGTGCAGCAAGATAGCTGCAAGATTGTTCTATACTATTTGAAATTGCATCGTAACGAACAATTATGATCAACTGAATTAGGTATCACTGCAATCAAAGGTTACTGACTGTTGCTTGTCAAAGGTGCGTGAAATTTGTTTAATACTTTTCGGAGAGGTCGCACCAAAGCAATTCCGAGGCACTCAAGTTGAATCGGGGATCAGGTGGAGAAATACCCTAAGAGAACCACCTTCATCTGTCGCATTCAAGCTTCTTGCTCAGTCGGCTGCGTCAAAAAAAAAAAATGGGTTGTGTGTATGTTTATACAGCCTAGAATTTGGTCAGCCTCAACGGGCGACGAGTCTCCCAGCTGTAGATGAGCAGTTTGGCCAGTGCAGTACAACCGCTAGCCTGGGGCCTTTAACGTGCACCACGCAGTAGTGATACACGACCGCACGCCGGTACGATGCTCATCCAGATCGAAACGGGCAGGGGTGGGGATTGAACCCAGGATCCCTGAGTTCTGCAGCGCGAGCTTTCGCTCCACGTGCTCCGAGCTGGTGTGCGCTAGCCCACTCGGCCACCGATCCTTTTTTTCTTTATTGTCTCGGCCATCGATCTCCCTCGGCTGCGTCATCACAACGAGGAACCAGTGTGTGACTTTGCAGCGCTGAAGATTGTCTCCACCAAAATAAGCGTGGGATCGATCTTTCTAAACAGTTGAAGGATAAATGCGAAGCAGCTTTCGTACGCAGACTATGCAACTATACAACGAAAAATACACGCACTGGAAAGCGAACTTATGAATGCACCAAAATATCCGAGGCTTCTTGCCGTATCTTACAAGTCGAGTGTCGGGGACAGTCACGGTGTTCTTCGATGATTCATAGATTCGCACCGCGCAAGGACTCCTACCATTCAGTTTAGAATTCGAAGCACTTATTTATGATTGAATGCTTTTTTGAGGTTCCCAACCACACACCACATACACACACACACTACAGGCCTACATATACGTAAAGTTTACCACAAAGTCACCAGCATTCTCAGAGTCTACTGTAGCCTCTTATGCAACATGCATAAGGGGCTAATGAGTACCGAAGTGTAAAACATTTAGCGAGAAATCTTCATTAAATTAAGTAAAAAAAACTCTTCTCGCTAAACGTAACAGAAAAACATTTTCCCTTTAATACAGCTACTCGCCTACGACCAGAATCACAGACGGCAATAATCACACATCCCAATGGGCTGCTATCACGGGATAGGAGATATACACAGCCCCAGTCAACAAGGACTGAGTAGGAGAAGGCAGAACATGCGCTGACAGCTAGCATTTAATGTACAAACGTCAGGTGTAACTCAGTGCTTGCCCTGTTTCTTCCTTGTACTAGTTCTTGTTAATATGCGTTGTGCGTATTTCATCCTGTGTAACCAAGCTAGCCAGCCATTTGATTTTGACTCGGTATCACTTGCCGTGTACAGCTACCATCACAAAAAGGCTATTCACTTAGCTAACATCGCCTAAGTTCTCCATGAATTTTAAAATTGTACACTCGTAATGTCTCAATATTTGCAACTTTACCGTCGTTTAATATACATTTCCTCTTATGATTCGAATTTCGGCACACTTAAATAGGCAGTAGCTTCCCGCTTCTCTCCGTCACGCCTCTTCCGCTGGATGTCGTTGGTCCACTTCTAGTTGCTACTTACTTGAGATCCTAGACCTAGAAGAGCCAGATGCTCAAGCTATGGGGAACGTTAGCGATTTAATGGTGGAACACCACTACATAAATTTGTCGCAAGTGCGCATGTGTTACGCGTTCAATAGCGCAGATTGTTCGCATGTGCGAATGCGTTATGCGTTGTGTTGTCGCGTGGCGCGGAGTAAAGTGGACAAGGAGGCGAAGCCGTTTGCTGACACTCAACTGTTTTTTGTTGTTTTATTTGTACTTTTCGCAGCTTGTGTTGTAAATTCGGCCCAGATGCCCCTTACCCCGATCGAGCTGTTGTAATCACTAATGAAATCTAAACACACTACTAGGTGTGAATGAATTGGAACCTCAATATTTAGATGCACGTACAGTGCGTTTATTCACCTGTAACAACGAAAAGTAAATAAATAAATGGAGCTCTGTTTTTGCGGTGCTTCGCTACAGACTGCGTCGAAATACGATAGCATTGCTTGTCTTCTAAGGAGGCTTGCTTCTCTGCCTCTAGTCATACGGTGACATGTCTTCTGCAGCGCCTTTTTGGCAAGTCGAGCACGGTCATACTCAGCAATATCGAAGTTTCTGTTCAACTATATCTTCTGCAGACCGCCCCTTTTTTCTGCGAGGCATAGTGCAGACTTCGGCACATTCAGTAAGTGCCTCGTCCGGTGAACCGCGCATGCGCTTCATAAAAAGGGAAGAACGGCATATGCTCCTCACTTTCCCACAACCTGAGCATGCGCGCGTTAAGGAGGGAAGGACGACACGTGTACCTCGCTCTCCCGCGCATGTGCATGTGTTTCAATGTGAGTGTTATGTAACCTAAGATAGGCAAATGACCAGAGAACGTTTTCGAGCTTCTGGCTTGGTTGGTTTTATATCACAAAACGTGCGCCCAACTCGCGTGAGAAAGTCACGCGCTCGCAGCACCCAAAGTCTGGTGCACCCACAGGTTGTCGGCAGATACATCACACCACTTCTTTAATTATATGTTGTCATCATATCTCTCTGGTGGTCGCTTCACCTGGGCGCTAACCCGTGTTGAGAATGAAGTGGTGGCGCGAATTGATGATGACGGTCGTACAGGATGGACATCGTCGTACGTCTGGACAAGCTTGTCCAATGGATAGTCGCTCTCACGGATATCAATCATACTCTTTTACTTGAGTGAAGTGATTAGGGATGTTCTTATTTTATTGTGTGCGATGACGAAAAACCGATGACTTAAGCCGATTCAACGCAGTTCTGCCCACCGTACATAATCCACCCAGGGGTCTTGCCTGTTGCCACGTGTACTGTCATGCGCTGCTTGCATAGAAAACTTGAAATCATTCATGGCAGTTCTTGTCTTCCTTTTTCAGTTAAAGTTTGCTTAAGTTCCTATACCATTCATTCAACCTGCTCGGTAGTTTATAGGTTGTGGGGCGAACTAGTGACTGAAATGTTGTTATTCATCCCATAGAACATATTAATTTCTTCTAAAATTAAAGCAGCTTTGTTGTCGGAGCAAATCGTTTTTTGCACTCCAAAGTGGCGAATAATTTTTGCAATTCCTCGATTACGGCGCTTGGCGACATGCTCTTGACAACTGGTACCTCCAGCGACTTTGTGTGTGTCGACAACGACAAGGAATACTTACACTTTCACCTGCCCAACAAAGACAATGTAAATTGTATCCCATCCTTGTCGCCAGTGTTATGTAGCCTAATACCCTGCTTACAATAGCGCTCTTAACTGTCATTAAGTTAATGATAGTTGACTCAATCACGATAGGTCGGAATTCCATGTCGGCGCCAACTGTCTTTGAGACGCTAATGATCATTGAGCTCAACTGAGCTGGCATACCTCAGTTAACTGATGGGGGTTTGCCCCAATAGTGCTAAAGATGGAGGTGTCCGCCGCATCGCAGTCCATGGCCAGCGCCAGCGAAGCTCTTACTATTCCGGAAGGTTGGGGAAGGTATCTAGAAAGTATTGTAGCAGCAAATATTGTCCGAAGAGGTATGATTCGAGCCAGAGCTGCCGCTAGAACGATCATGGCACGTCACAGAAGCCAAAGCTCGGCGAGAGCGGCCATTATGATATCGGTGTCGATAAGATTTTGTTATATCTTTCACGCCTCAAATCGTGTGAAACGTTCTATTTTCGCCTTTTTTTACTCTAAAAACACAAAAAAGTTCATTTTTAGACGTTTATATTTAATGAAAAGCGTGCATATAATTCATTTGCCTAACTTTAAAAAATGGCAATGTGACACAAGGTTCGGTTGCGTTTCCGTTTCAGTTCTGTCCTGTGACGCGCATCTCAAGTAGGTTTGTAATGCCAGAGTCCCACTAGAGCTACAAACAGAAACAAACGACAAAAACAAGCCTCAAACCAGAGTCTTTCGCGATTCGATAGGCTTTGTAGAATAAAGGAGGCTATGCGCAAACACGAACATCATGCACGTGAATGCATCTTTGACAGGCTTGCAATCACTTGTTCTCACTTCACGAGCACCGAATGGCTAAACGCCTGCCAAAGGTACCATCGCGAGCGTGCTGCATGTGTTTGAGGCTTGTCGTCGTCGTTTGTTTCTGTTAGTCACTGTAGTGGGATTTGGACGTTATAGACCTATGGACTGTGTAACACCGGACAACTTAGTTGAGCTCAATGACAGTTGAGACATGCCGACAATTGTTAGCTTAATGACTGTTGAGAGCGCAAGAGGAACTAGGATATAAAGGCCCCTACGCACAGTTGCGTTTGAGAGCGCTTGAGTGCGGTTGACTGCGTTGCGTCGAAAAACGAAAGCGAGTAACCGGCACATCTGTGCCTCTAATGAAGCGTGGAATCCAATGTCCTGGTTTCTCGCAGCCGCAATGCAGTCAAACGCATTCAAACGCTCTCAAACGCAACTGTGCGTA
Source organism: Ixodes ricinus (assembly GCA_037355805.1). Lineage (NCBI taxonomy): Eukaryota > Metazoa > Arthropoda > Arachnida > Ixodida > Ixodidae > Ixodes > Ixodes ricinus. The sequence continues at coordinate 9,254 of JAZHYW010055060.1, read as the reverse complement.
GGGAACTTCAGATAGGCAAATGAGCAGACAGCGTTTTCGAGCTTCTGGCTCGGTCGGTTTCATATCACGAGACATGCGCCCAGCTTGCGTGACAAAGACACGCGCTCGCAGCGCTCGAAATCTGGTGCGTCGACCGGTTGTCGGTAGATACATCCCAGTGACGACTAATTTCTACTTTTGCTTAATACTACCTAGAATCACTCCCTAACATTAACAACTGAATAAACTTGCCTTATAGTTTTCTTTCTAGTCGCCAAACAAATTCTTGAAATATGAACATCGCTCATCCCCTCAACTCGGAGCCAGAACAAGCGGCCACGTGACCTGGTGCCTATCCTACGCCGCCAACGTTAATCATAGCCACGCGCTGGGGTTCGCAAAGTAGAAAACGCGTGCTGAGCTCCAGCCATTGTTACAGTTCGGCTGCTTTCACCACCGCAGTGGTTGGACACGAGTCACTACCCGAGTGTCCGCCGACGCATTGATTGTTACGTGCCGAAGTCGAGTGCTCACGCAGTTCTCGTCTCCCACTCATGATCCGCGCTCGGCTGTTGTCAGGCGGAGGGTTTCAATCCCACAATTATATCCGCAGGCTTTGCGAAGGAAAGACTGAAAGAAATAGTCTCTTTTATCAGCGCAATTTCACCGCGACAAAGAAGCTTCTGAATCAGTGGCGGTCTGTGCGAGTATACTTTGGCCAGAGCTAGGTCCAGTACGCCTCTGCAGAGTCATGAATATTCCGACATGATAATTGATTCATGACCCCGTTAAAAACAAGCTACCGCATTTAAAGATACACAGATCTAGGAACAAACGAGCAGTTAAAGGGGTTTACGTGAACAGCCAAACCATCAAGAGGTGGTGATTTATTTATAGCCATTGTGCATATTTTCGGCGAATAAGTTGTACGCTCGCCGAGCAAATTTAATCATGTTAACAGTTGTGGGGCCCAGCGGTCACGTAATTTAAAAATACATTTTGTAAGAGCTTCTGAATAATCTACCGTGGTAAATTAAATTTTGTATTATCGTTACACTTGATATTCTTCATTTATATGCCTTTTCGGTCTAAGCTAGCATACTAGAGTCCCGATGTAACAGATTATGAGAAATGTTAAACATGCTTCATTATACTGGTCAATGATGGAAACGTCGTAGCTATCTCCTTAAGTACGCCTAAGATATAAAAAGGCAGAAGTGCATGGCGGAATGGTTTACAGCCTCTCTAAAGTGCGACACTTCGTATTGATACATCCATTGCTCGAAGAACGTTGAGACCGCAGGCAGTAGGAAAAGTAGCTATACAAATTTCAAAGCAGTAAGCGGCGATATATTTTCACTTCTTCCGACCACTCTATACACATGGGAGCTTTGAAAAATACAGGTGTGTCAAAACAGAGTAAACATCAAAAATACCCGGAAAGCGTAAGCAAGAAGGAGAAGGTACACAACACAGACAAGAGTTTGTAGAACGAAAAGTGTGCAAGAGCCCTGAGCACCCGTGAGTCACTTATGGATTAAATATAAGGGGGCTCTTCACAAAACCTCGCTCCCTTGAGACGTTATCCAAGAAGCTACCTTTCAAAAATATAAAGTGTATGACGATGGTGGCGTAGATATATTTATTTATACTTGAAGATCAATAAAGAGTGAGTGCTTTTCGGAAGAAATATAATACCGTTTTCTGCGATTATATATATATATTACTGCGGAACTATGTTCGTGGTTCGGACAAACGTTTTTACGGCTGAATAACATCGCTGGTCCCATGGCGAAGGTTGTCGCCAATGCTGTCTCTTTTAAACTGAAAAAGTGCCAAAAATGTCTTGAACAAAACAAGGGGCAACATTTCTTTATAACGATATTAATATTAAAGCTTTAGAGTACCAAGTAAACATTTTTTTGAGACGACTCCTGAAGTTTTTGTGGGTAAAAGGGGATTACACATTTTATTTCTCAATAGATTATCAGAGCCTCGGTTGGAATTATAAGACAATAACAAAAGAAGCCACGTTAAATTAGAAACTATTTAATAAAGGTGGCATGCTATCTGGATGCATCACTAAGAAAAAAACAATCTTGGACGACTTCGATAGCTGCCAGAAACTCACACACCCCGAATGCGATTATTATCAATAGATTTACATGACGTCCTTAATTGATTACCCTACTAATGTAAGCAAGCAACGAGATATGTAAAATGAATGAATAAATTTCTTACAATTTAAATTTCCAAAAAAGTTATTATTTTATTTTTTATGAAAAAAGTGTACGTTTCTCGTTTAAGCTATAATATTATATTTTCCCTACAATACTCAAAATTTTTATATAAGCTAGCAATAGAAGTGGAAACTGATGCAGACGCGGTAGAATGTGCTTTCTCCGTAATGTGATGGTCTGTTAAAGCAGCGGTCTATAAGCATGTCGACATCGTAAATTTTACTTTATAATATATTTTCGGAATCAGAGTTTCAATTTTTTATGAGTTTGGTTCAATATTTTTGACCTATTTTTCGGCGAAGCCTCCTCAGATAGCACGCCTCTTTGGGACAACATGCTGTTTTTCTCGGGCAATTTGAAATCCTGAATGCCTCAGAAAGCCAGAGTATATAGCATAACATGATATGGCTTGGCAAGAGACAGGCTATGTTGACACTAGATTTTCGAAGTGCAAAAATTCGGCTTTATGTTCAGGTGATTCGATTGTTGCCTTGCTGCTTTGGGCCTCAGCTACACGGGCGAAATACCAGAATTAGGTTTCGTATCTTGCAACGTTGGCCTAAATTGCCAAAGAGTGCGAGAATGAGGTTTTACCTTGCGGGTTACTGATACGTGGAATGTTTTGGCTTATGTCTCGCACTTTGACATTTATGCGGCGAACAAAAAAGAAACATAAAACCCAAACAAACATACTTTGGACAAAACTAACGCCTTGGAGCAAAAGCTAATTGGGCACAAGTTTGGCAGTACTTGGGCCTTATTAGGCCCAAGGATTGCCAAACTTGGTCCAAAGCTAGGTGTTTCTCTTACGTGCAGCCTGAGTCCGAACTAAGTGAAGTTATACGCACGGCGAATGACGTAAAGATACAGGAAAGCGTTTTTGCGGCTTATGCCAAACTCGAACGCAGCTCATGCGCCTACCTGTTTGCGTAATAGTGAGGTCTTGAAGTGGTGCAGCATCTGGACATAGGAAAAGATTTCTGAGTTCAGACAGAAAAGTCGATCCTTGTTTTGCTGTGTTTGCATACTTTAAGGTTTTTAAGATATAGGTCAATTCGTCCAATTCACCTGTCAAACGACATTCGTCGAAACTAACTTCTCGTTGAAACAGTCCTCAACGACACAACCATTCGACCAAAAGAGCTCCACGTTTTTACGTGACTCGGTAGCCTCGCTCACCGAGTGCAGAAATAGAAACAGCCCCTGCAAGAGAGCAAAATCCATAAAAAAGATGGCCCTCCAACTTTCTCTGCAAGGTACAAAAGTCCAGCTGTCCTGGGCGCCCGCCCACGCAGGCATAGCTGGTAATGAGCAGGCCCACTCTGCAGCTCGCGCGCTAATAGCTACACTCCGCGAGACGCAGAAGCCGCCCTGCCACCTCCATGATCACGGCTACGCATCTTCCTCACCCGAAGATGACGAAGACGAAGACGACTATGACCCCGACGAAGCTAAACAGCAGATCAAACTTTCGTCCCGTACTGCGCTGAAGGAACACCTTCCACCCATCTCCGACCCACTGCCGCGAGGCTTTGGGCGGAGAACGAGGGTGCTCTTAAGGCGCATTAGAACCAATACCGCCTGCACGCCGAACAGAAGAGCAGCGTGGGAAAAGGCGCGCACACCACCGACATGCTGCTACTGCATGGACCCCCAACATGCGGTCGACCTAGTTCACCTGTTATGGGGCTGCAAAGGCCTTGAGGCAACAAGGAAGAAGCACCTAGAGGACGGGGTGACATCCATGGAGGACTGGGTCTTTCCCCCAGGCCCTCCAGATAAGCAATACAAAACTCTACGCACGCTTCTCGATTATATCCACGAAGCTGGCATAGAAGTTTATATATAATTCCCTTCCCCCATACCGCGAGTCCAGGCCGCGATGCCATTGACTCATTCCCCTCCCCCTCTACCTTAAAGCGGTTCAAATAAACGTTTTATACTACTACTACTCGTTACCGCCACTTTGTTTTCAAATTGAAATCAGCACGCTATGGAAAACAGCCATTTTTCTTGTGCGGCTTGTTTGTTAAAGGGACCATGAAACGATTCTGAAATCGAATTTCATCCACCGATCGTCGTAAAAGGTGTGAAAAGAAACACAAAAACACAAAAATAGGGAGCCAAAAAAGATTCTTCGCTATAGAACTTTTAAAAGAAAACTGGACTCTTTTGCGCCTTCTTTCCTTCGAAAGCTCTCTGCCTTTTCACTACGATGCATCCGCGGAATCGCAGCGCGTCAGCCGAATCCACGTCGCCTATTGGGTAAGAGCCTACCTCACCAGCACCGCGATCGTAAACAATAAATAGCCGGCGAATGTTTCCTAAAAGTTTTGTTAAATAATATTCAGATCCACATTTTGTAGCATAATTAGAGATGTGACGAAAATTGCCAAATTTGATAATGCTGAGAGCCAAGCGCCATCTATCGTGTGGTAAACGAAGCAAGAAAAAGACCCTACTGCGCCTGCGCAAAAGGGCCGACGCGTCGTTGGTCGCGACCACGGTGTAGTCGCGACGACCAACGAACGTTTATTTTTCTACGTGTTCTTCTCGCGCGTCCCGACTTCAAGCAGCAAGAAAAAAGTACTTGAAACAGACCACGACGAACAAGAACGCTGGATCCACAAACACCCGAGAGAAGCTACAACGGCTACGAATCCACCGAGCTCGGCAGATAGGCCTAGCAGGCACTCCGATCGCTCAGTGCTGCGTTGCTTCAACGGTCCTTGGCCAAGACCGTCTGCCCACGACCGGTTGGCGTGCTGAATGGAATATGCCCGCGCGGCCCTTGTGGACCCTTCCCGTATTATAGTTTGATCGCTGACCTCAATTTTAGATTAAGAGGTGAGGTCAATCTCTTCCCCTTGTTTTCCGAGGCAGTGTTGACGAACACTGTCGTCGAAAAGGGACTCGTCGATTCTATCTTCTTGTTTTGTGTGATATAGAGCTCAAATAAACGCCGTATGGATTACCTTCGTAACACGGTATGTACACTTTGTTATTAGTATGCCATTTTTATTCTGACACGACTGCACGTCACTGTCGAGCTATAACAGTTCGTGGGAGCTACGTGCAATGCCGGTCCAACCTTCCTTTGCCGAGTGTCACGTCAGTATCGAGTTGCAATCGTAAAAGATCGGTCCCGAAGCGCTTACCAACAGCGCGAATACAGCACTTCCATCAAACGCGCGCGTCCGCTCCGAGTGTGAACAGGTATTTACGTGGCTCTTGCTGACACTGTCGTAGTTCAAACGTATCTTTTTTTAACGTCGGCTTGCTCCTGCATCTCCTAGGCCGCGAAAAACGCCGCGGCAATTTGTTTCCATCTACGTCGCTTTGCAAACGACTGACACGGGCCGCCTTTTACCAACAATGACAGTTGGGTTGACTTCTGGAGTCTTCACCGGAAGACTCGCCGCACTTCCCAACAGGCATACCGGCGTATGGGACTAGTCCCATGCTGTCGCTGTAGCGCAACATATCTCATTGAATTTCGCTCAGCTGCGATGTGTCCATGGCTATCGCGGCGATGAGGGGCGCCGATTCAGAAAATACGTCGGTGACATCAGCGCCATCAGCGCAGTAAAACCTACCGGCGCACCCCCAACTCGCCGCCGCTGACGCTCCCATTCTACAGCCGAGAGAACTTCCGGTTCCGGAAACAGGGTACGTCACGACCGTCAAAATTACGCCGCAACTTGTTTTGCGGTCAGTTGGAGAGAAAGAAAAAGTCGATATTTCATTAATTTTTTGTGTAGAAGTTAATAAACTGAGACGAAAACGGATGCCTGTTCGGCATTCAGTGAACGTTGAAGGTTTAATGTAAAAGTTATCTGGCAAAAGTAAAAAAGGTTTTTCATGGTCCCTTTAACCATGTAAGAACTTGTAGAAGGCATAGTGGAAGTTGGAAGTAAGGGCATGTGGTTTATTATATATTATTTAATGTTCTTGTTTGTTTAGTTAATATATATGTTTATGTTTTCACTAGGGCATCTGCTTTCACACTGTACTCGTACACCGAAAATTGTGTAATTTATGCTTGGGAGAAGAGCGTGTTGGTTCAGTTCAAGGATGAAGAAAGAATAAAACAATTAAAACTGGGACAATACAACACATATCTCCCCTTCTCCTCCCTTTCCTCCTGGGTATAGTCGGCTGCTCGCTGTTGAAATTTTTACTCGTCCGTTGCTAGCTGAAAGATGTGTTGTATTGTCCCAGTTTTAATTGTTTTATTCTTTCTTCATCCTTGTGTAATTTATACTGTGCTATTGTTGGTCACAGGTAATACAATTTTATTCAATGCATATTAATTTGATAAATATACTTATATGTCGGATGTACGAAAGTATGAATTATTTGTAGAAAAGAAAAATATAAAAAACTTTATAAAAAAGTAAATGCTTCCGCGTATTTTTTTAATTAAATGAAAAATGTGCCCACCGCATTCAAATTATGCTGAATAGTATGTTTCTCCTATATAACTTTTAGGAATCTGTTATCTTTGATATTTTATCTCTACCTTTTTAACATTGGCCTGTTTTCATATGAAGTGAGAAGAGTCGTGTAGACGACAAATTTAAAAAGGAGACAACTGTCTCGAAACATGAAAGCAATAAAACTAGAACCAACGCAATAGCCTAGATCCGGAATAAGCGCAGGAAAGATCTGAATTCACCAATCACAAGAACGACAACGAATAGACAGTACACAAACGCGATACCAAACGAACCAGGAGAAGGGAAAACAAGAAAGCAAGAGCAGAAAATTGTCACCAACTTTCGGCGACGTCCGCTCCACTAGTCTCAGAACCAACAACTTCTCGGTCAGGTCATTTCTCGGGATGCCATATATTTCCCGTCTTACCGAACAACTGACCGGACACCATGAGGACCGTTGGCGGCAGACCCCGTTCCACTCCTTTGGCCTTCTGATGTTACTTCTAATCCTCGTTTTCTTACCCCTTTCCCCTTCCTCCCCAAATAGCTTACAAATGTCTGGGTCCAACCTTAAGCGCTGGAGCAGCAAATAAAATGGGGAAGATATAACTCCTTTCCCTTCTCTAAGCATCATTGCTTCAAACGCTGCCCCCTCCCCCCAGATGTGGCGTCAACACGAACCGCCCACGAACCAGGAACGGGCAGAACAAGTCACTTCACGAAAGTGGCTTTCTCTCCTCTCCCCAATAGGGAGATGTAGGGAAGGGGGAGAGGGTAAGGTGAAAGTGCAAGGAGATGAGAGTAGCCGGCAGAGTTTTCTTCCGAATCGTTGTTCGGCCGCGAGTTTGAAAGGGGAAAGAAAAAGCACAAGTTGAAAGGCAAAAAAATAAATAAAACGGGATGACTGGGTTGTGAGGGAGTTGGGTGGGTCCCGCTGTTGCGAACGGGGCAAAGGGAGGAAATTAAGAGGAGCATCGAAGCACGTCGGTGGAAGGAACGCCGTTGGGTGAGCGGGACGAGGCGAGAGAGAGAGAGAGAGAAAGCGAGAGAGAGCGTGTGTCCAGGGTTTTCGCCACTCAAAATGGCCATCTTACGGCATCCGGAAATGTCCTCTGCAGCCGGAAATGGAGAGTCGTTCGTCGTACATGAAAGGACCCGAGGGTCGTTTCGTTTGGGTGCGTACGGCTGGGTACTCTCTGTCCCGTTTATATCTTCGTTTTTTTCGTCCTTTTTTTCCGTCCTGCAGGCTCCCATTCACCTTCGCGTCCGTGAGGACACGCCAATTTTGTGACCTTACCACCCTTTCTGTTGCAAATCCTCTCAATCTCTCTCTTTCTTTCTCTTCTTTCTATTTTTTCTACTTGGTTGCTTTGATTGGTGGAGAAATCACATAAAAAATTGCAAAAACAAACAACACAAGGACGAGGAAGTTAACAGACAAGAGCACACTCGCAACTGGTTTTTATTCGTGAAACCTAATCATATATATAGCTTTGAACTAACACTTAATTTCTCCTAAATTTTTTGTGACCCCTGCAACAAGATGTAATACTAATTCACAGATAAGGAAAGTGACGTACACTTATGCATTTTTTGTTCTTTGCCTGGATTCCTAAGGCCTCATGCAGTTCTCTAGAAACCCTATCCCGTTATCTATAGCGAGAAACCTTGTGTCGCCAAATGACGGGGCACATGGGCAACAACTGCAGTGAGTGGCAAGATATCCCGATGGAGTGGCTTTCGTCGCCGCGGCGTGTTCACGTGCACGATCGTCGAAGCACCTTCCCGTCTGGCCGATTTAAGACGAGCCGTATGTCGTTGGCATTTCGTAGACAACAGCCGTAGTACACTCCGTGTATTTTGTGTGGTGCCTGGTATCACAGGGATATTTCGTTTAAAAAGCCCGACGTGAAAGAAATAAACTACCCTAAGCTAGCTTGAAGAAATCTAAAAGTGCCAATCACAACTTTTTCTCTTCAAAGAGACTCTTGTTTGGCATGATATTGCTAATTCTTAGTTGCTGTCCTATGTAAGTACTTTCAAAAGCTATTGTACAAATATCACGTAATTGGCAGTTAACAGAAAAAGCAATCTCAGAACGCATTTACGTAAAGTTCAATTGCATAACCTACCACCCCGTTCTCTACGTCACTCTACGTGATGACCCCTTAGGGAAAGGAGCGAGTGGCACCAGTAACCCTAAAACTCCTTTCCTCTCTACTTTGCAAACATGCTCTATTTTTGGGTCTTCTTCTCACGCTTCGATATGGGTAATCATGACGCAGAGAGTGCTCATCCTCGCCTAGTGTTCACCAAAGTAGGTTTGCATAGAAATTGCTCCTCTGTTCCGAGAAAGGCGAGAGTGTTTGCGCCACGTGTGACAAGTTCAGCGCGGACAGACAGCCTTGCGCCAATTATTCCCAGAGGCACAAACGATCAATTCTTGGTGGGCGCCGTGTAAGCAAAGTTTCGGAGCTGCGATAGAGGCTGATTAAAGGCCGACGACCAGACTCGAGATTCTGCAAGGCAGAATATCCTCCTCACCATGGAGGAGGAGGAAACAGACAACGGTGGACAGTGAGAAGGGTGGAGAGGA